>CAUYRH010052574.1:0-66094 GCA_963574655.1 Perodicticus potto | reverse complement strand
CAACCCCAAACCCAGCAGAAGAAAAGAAATAACCAAAATCAGGGCAGAAATGAAAATTGAAAACAAATGAAATGAAATTGATGAAAATAAATGAAATTGAAAACAAAAGAATTATACACAGATCAATAAATCAAAAAGTTGGTTCTTTGAAAAGGTCAATAAAGTAGATAAACCTTTGGCTAGTCTAATCAGGAAAAAAAAGAGTAAAATCTCTAATTTCATTAATCAGAAATGGTAAAGACGAAATAACAACATAAATTCAAAAAATCCTTAACGAATATTACAAGAAACTTTACTCTCAGAAATATGAAAATCTGAAGGAAATTGACCAATACTTGGATGCACACCACCTTCTTAAACTTACCCAGAATGAAGTGGAGATGTTGAACAGGCCAATATCAAGTTCGGAAATAGTATTAACTATACAAAATCTCCCTAAAAAGAAAAGCCCAGGACCAGATGGTTTCACGTCAGAATTCTACCAAACCTTTAGAGAGGAACTAGTACCTATATTACTCAACCTTTTCCAAAATATAGAAAAAGATGGAATACTACCCAACACATTCTATGAAGCGAATATCACCTCGATCCCTAAACCAGGAAAAGACACAACAAGAAAAGAAAACTACAGATCAATATCACTAATGAATATTGATACTTTCACTTTTTTCTTTATCTGCATCTTCTCCTGTTCCATTTGCATTTAAACATAAACACATTCACCTGTTGGAAAAAAAAAAAATTATCCCTGCCTCCACGAATCCCCTCAGGCCCCAGTCTCTACCTCTTGTTCATAAGCCAAACTTTTTGAAGATTGTCTATACTGGCCGTCTCCTCTCTTTCACTCTCCAGTGTCTAGTATGTGACGCCACATCCCCCATGAAACTCTTTCGCCACCTTCACCAACGGCTTCCTTGTTGCTATAGCCAACAAATACTTTGAAATCCTTAGATTCCCTTCAGAAGCCTTTGACACTGTTAATTATATTCTGCTTCTTGAAATATTGTTTTTCGTGGTTTCCTTGATTCTGTCTTCTGAGTTCCCTGTTATGTCTGGCTACTTTTTCTCAGTCCTCTTTGCCGAGTCCTTTTCTCTACAACTCATAGAGATTGGTGATGTTAGTTTTTAATTAGTTGCAGTTTTTAAAAACTAGATTCCCTTCTGTTCTTGTTCTACACACTCCCTAAACTATTTCATCTACACTCATGGAGATGTCATTTATATGTTAGTTAGCCTAACACCCACATCCGGCCTCAGCTCAGGAATTATCTTCTGAGCTCCAACCAATATGTGTAAGATCTACAGGCCATATATATCCTTACATGGCCTCCAGGTATGTCCAGTCAATATGCCCCATGCTGAACTCATTGCCTTCTCTTTAAAGCCTGCTTATCCCCCTCTTTTCTCTACCTCAGTGAATGATACCACCATTCAGTCAGGTATAAAAAGCAGTATCAGCCCATGTCTCCCTTTTAAATTAAATGTCCATATCTTAATGAAACCATCTGCCACATTTCTCCTGAATCTATCCATTTCATTTCATTCCCATTGTTATTAGCCATGTTCTAGCCACTCTCATCTCTCATTGAATCCTTTTTTTTTTTTTTAAGACGGTGTCTCACTTTGTTACCTTCAGTAGAATGCCATAGTGTTATAGATCACAGCAACTGCAAACTCTTGGGCTCAAGTGATCTTCTTGCCTCATTCTCCTGAGCAGCTGGGACTACAGGTGCCTGCTACCATGCCTGGTAATTTTTTTTTTTTAGAAATGGGGTCTCACTCTTGCTCTGGCTGGTCTTGAAATCCTGAGCTCAGGTGATCCACTCAGCCTCCCAAAGTGCTAGGATTACAGACGTGAGCCACCATGCTTAGCCTCAAATTCAAGTAGTAGCTTCTTGACATATCTTGCTCTCACTTCCAGTCCAACCTTTGTCCTATCCCTCTACCATACTGAAGCCACAATGACCTCTCTAAAGTGCAAACAAGATCTTTCCATTACTCCTTCTTCTCTTTTGCCTTCAGTTTTCCTCCTTTTATTTTAAGGTTATTTAAAACAAACTTCTAAAATTGTAGCAAAATATATGTAACATAAAATATGCTATTCTTAAATGTACACGTTCAGAGGCATAAAGTCCATTCCCATTGGTGCGAACCATTATCTTCAAAAGTTTTTCATCGTGCAAAATTGAAACTCTGTACCCATTAAACATTAATTCCTTATCTCTCTTCTTGGCTTTCCTCTCCCATCCCCTGGCAACCATTTTAATTTCTGTCTATATAAATTTGACTATTCTTCAGATGAGTGGAACCATGTTGTATTTACTTTTTTGTGATTGGCTAATTTCAGTTAGCATAATGTCTTCAAGATTCATCCATGTTGTGATATGTATCAAAATTTGCCTCCTTTTTCAGGTTGAACAAAACATGTATTCCCACTATATGCATATAATGCATTTTGTTTATCCATTCATCATCTATCAATGGACATTTGGGTTGCTTTCCCCATTGGGCTATCATGAATACCACTGTTATAAACTTGAGTGTACAAATAGTAGTATCTGTTTGTGTCCCAGATTTTTCTTCTTTGGGTGTGTACTCAGAAGTGGAATTTTTTGATGGTATGGCAATTCTATTTTAATTTTTTGAGGAACTACCATACTGTTTTCTGTAGCAGCTGCACCATTTTATTAATATATTCCTACTAGTACACAAGTGTCCCAATTTCTCTATATTCTCATTAATACTTGTTAATATTCTGGACATTAATCTCTTATCAGATTTCTAAATATTTGCTCCCATTTTATGGACTGCCTTTTTACTCTGATGATAGTGTTCTTTGCTACATAAAAGTTTTTAATTTTGATGAATTCAAATTTGCCTATTTTTTCATTTGTTGTCTTATCCAAGAAATCATTGCCAAATCCAATGACATCAAGGCTTCTAATTTTTTTCCTAAGAGTTTTATAGTTTTATCATTTACCTTTAGGTCTTTGATCCATTTTGAATTAAATTTTGTATATGGTGCTAGGTGAAAGCCTGATTTTTTTTTTCATGTAGACATCTAGTTTCCCCAGCATCATTTGTTGAAGAGAAATTGTGTCAATTGTATTTTGTAGTAAATTTTGAAATCAAGAAGTGTGAGTCCTCCAACTTTTTCATTTTTGAGATTGTTTTAGCTATTTATGATCCCTTGAAATCTAATATAAATTTTAGGACAGTTTCCTGTTATTTCTTAACATAAAACTCTTGGATGGAGGTCAATTATTTTTTGTTGTCTAAATTTCTGCCCTTTGACAGGGTCCCTTACGGTACAGCATGCTTATCACCTCAGGTTCACTGGACTCTCTCTAATCCTCTTCCCCCAAATCTACTCTTCAATCTTTCAGAACCATTTTTACTTCTTCCCTTGTTTCTGGCCTTTGTGCATATCCTGCTCTCTGACTGCAACACTCTTTGCTTGGCCCTGTCTTCCTCCTTCAGATAGCAGCTTCCACATTCCTTCCACACTTTCCATGAATTAGTGGGCTGGTATCTTAGATTCTCCCTGATGACTTCCCATTGCCAGTAGGGTCCCCACCCACCAGCCTGTGCTGAAGGGATTGTGTCTTGATCACATTAATATGCCTAGCGCTTAGCACAAGTTTCATAAAACCATCCATGAATGTTGGCTTTAAGGAATTTTTAAAGGTTCTTTTTCCTGGTCTTCTTCCAAGGGACAGTTTTCTAGTGCGTGGGGACAGTGGATATAAAAAAGAGAGTTGGAAGCACACGAATAATAAAAGAAAGGGGTTTTCTGTATCTGGCCTTTGCGCACCGTACTCACATTGCCCCACTCACCCACAGGTGCATTGAAATTTGCGATCACGTTACTCCAGTATTTCTCTGAGACCTTTCAGACACATCTGAGCTAAATGAGGGGTTAAGACAGAGGTCCCACACGTAGTTAAAGCTAGGGTGCCGAAGTGTGAAGACCTAGTCAGCGATCAAAGGGTATGGGAGGCCGCCAGCCCCCCGCGCTCGGAGGCTCACCGCAGAGGCGCCGCCCAGCGCCCGGAAAGGCGCCCCGCCCCCACCGCGAACGCGCCCTCCGCCCGGTGCCGCAGCAACCGGGGGCCGGAAACGCAGCTGCGCGGCCTGCTGCTTAGCAACCGGGGCGGTGGGGACGCCAGGCGGCCCGGCGCGGAGGGAGCGGAGACTTCCATTCCCTCTCTAGTCCCAGGGGCTCCGGGGCGCGGGCACGAGCTGTCCGGGAGCCGCTGGGTGCGGCCCGAGCGTCCCCGCAGTCATGAGCAGCAAGCAGGTGAGAGGGCGGCGCTCACCCCGCGCCCCGGCCTCTCGGGGCGGTGGGCGCCCCCGCCTCCCCGACTCCCGAGTTGGGCTCCGGCGGTGTACAGCTCCCTTCACCCCACCGACGACCTGGGGTATTGAGCGCTTTCTGCGAATCCCCTTATCAGTTCCCTTCCAGACCGCTCGCGGAGCAAACCTGTCAGTCCAGCTGTGGGTCAGTCCCAGGGCACCCCTGGTCGCTAATGGAGGGTGCGTCTTCGAGAGAGGAGGCTCCGCGGGGAGTGGCAGTGGGTTCTAGGACCAGAATGCAGGTTCCTTCCTAGCTATGAGACTTTGGGCAACTCTCTTAATTTAAGTCTTTCAAAGCCTTAATGAGAAGGGGGAACCGAGAACAACTTTTCTTCTTTTCTAAGGTTGTTGTGAAGTTCAAATGAGATAAGATACTATCCCTTGCCATAATTACTAAAATAATGTACTGTAGTATACATAAGAGTGACATGTGACAAATGACACTTTAAAAGAAAATATCCCCATGGCATATAATAAAAGGAGCTTATTTATTTATTTATTTAGAGACAGAGTCTCACTATGTCACCCTTGGTAGAGTGCGTGGCATCACAGCTCACAGAAACCCCAAACTCTTGGGCTTAAGCGATTCTCTTGCCTCAGCCTCTCAAGTAGCTGGGACCACAGGCGCCCACCACAACACCCGGCTATTTTTTGGTTGTACTTGTCTTTGTTGTTTGGCAGACACAGTAACTGGGACTACAGGTGCCCGCCATAATGCCTGGCTATGTTTTGGTTGTAGTTGTAGTTGTCATTTTGTTTGGCAGGCCCCGGCTGGGTTCGAACCCACCAGCTGCGGTGTATGTGGCTGGTGCCCTAGCCACTGAGCTACAGGCGCCAAGCCAAAGTACCAAACTCTTAATAAAGATATTTTGTTCATCAGTATTTTTTTTTTTTTTTTTTTGAGACAGAGTCTCACTTTGTGGTCCTCGGTAGAGTGCCGTGGCATCACAACTCACAGCAACCTTGAAGTCCTGGGCGATTCCCTTGCCTCAGCCTCCCAAGTAGTTGGAACTACAGGTGCCCACGACAATGCTCCACTAGTTTTTTGTTGTTGTTGTCATTGTTGTTTAGCAGGCCCAGGCTGGTTCGAACCTGCCATCCTGGGTGTATGTGACTGGCGCCCTACCCGCTGAGCTATGGGCGCCGCCAAAAGATACATATTTCAATAGCTACCTTTTCCCCCCTCTTAGAACTTTTTCTTTATTGAACTTAAGAGCATTTGTAGCTGAAGGAAATGCAGAACAATAGTCAGTGTTCTCAACCTCACACAGAATGGGAAGGTATGTGGGTCATTACAAAAGTTTTGAGATACTCAAAAATTAAGAAACAAATGCTCAGCGACAGAAACAAATGAAGCCCTCCAGCAGCACCAATAAACCAGCAAAGTGAAACTTGCACTGGTGAATCAGAAAGGATGCTGTAGCTGTCAACTGGTGCTTCTTGGAAGTGAAATAATGGACCAAAAGGTAGTCTCCTCTCAGAACCTTCTTAGTGACCCATTAAGCAAGGATGTTACTCTGGCTAGCTAGGAAACAGCAGCCTTCTACATAGCAAAGAATAAATGAAAAAGACCCTATAAACCTCTTAAGTGAAAACCAGTTGTTTTGAAGTCTGTAAATTTTGCTTAGTTTCTTTTTTTGATATTAAACTATAATGCTTTCTCTTTTGTAGTTTCATAATGCTTTTCTTTTTTTTAGTAGTGTTAGAATTTATTGTGTAAACAAAGCTGAAAGGTGATTTATTCCCTATCCATTGGCTTGTAGATTACTAGCAGAACTTGTCAAGACCCTAATTTATTAATTAATCAAATAAGTAATTAGTACCTAAAATGTCAAGAAAGTTTGGTTTCAGCATTTTTATTGAAATGAGTATAATAAATTGAGAACTAAGAAACAGACACTTTGATTCATTCCCAAAGTATAATTAGTAATTAGTAGTAGAAGAATAAATATGCAAGCAAAAACCAAAAACAGTTCAGATTACAAGTACTAAAAAACTGAGCAATTGATTAATAGACCTCACTAGTAATTTTTTTCTGTGCAATAGGGTTCTTAGCTTGATGCCCAAATTAATCTTTGGCCTGATCTTGAACCACATCTTATATTGTTGAAATTTAAAAGACACCTTTATCACATTTACAGTGGTATTTCTGAATAGCTATTGTCACATAATTCCCTTAACTGACCCATCTACAACTAAAGTGCATCCACTGAAAACCCACTGGCAGTTAAGTTTTAAGTTTTGCTTTATTTTTATAAAAGTGATTTTGGGAATGACCACCTTGATCTCGCCCTCTCCCTCAAGAACAGTTGTGTTTTATTCAACAGGCAGTGGAATCTTGAAAGAATGGGCATTAGTACATCCAGGATTGTTTTCATTTTCTACATACTATTTTTAAACAGCAGAGGGCCCTCTCTCACTACTGTGGTTGATTTGTAATTTAAAAACTCTTCTTGAGACTTTCATTTATGCTAATGAGAGTGTAGGTTCCCCTTGAAAGGCTGAAAGTTTTTATACTTTAATCTAAAACAAACAGAATGGATTAAACTTTTGGAAATGCCATTTTTATGTGACATTTACTTATATATTCATTCAGTTTGAGTAAGTGAGCAGGTGGTAAAATCATTTTTGCTGAAGGAGATTTTAACATATTCATCTTGTTAGTGAAAGGTTGGGAGTGACATGGCATTTTTCAGAGCTAGCAATCTGGGCTTTCTCTTAAGTTAGGTATTTAAAAGAAATATAAATCTTCAGCAATTGCTCATTTCTTTTTAAAAATTAGCTAAACTAAGGCATTTTGAATTTCAGTTGAAGAAACTTTAAGAGGTTTAAATGTACAAATATACCCAAACCAGGAAGCTCTCCACAGATTCAACACAGATTGTGGGCAGAGAAGAGGAAAAAGCTGTCAGGCTTTCTCTATCCCAGCACTTTCTCTAGTTATAGAATCAAATAATTTTGTGTTTATATGATATGATACTCCTTCCTTGTTTTCCTTCATCATATTTTTAAAGGGGGTAAGAATGAAAAGAGTTGGAGATGAGGCCAAGGGCATGATGATAACTTTAACAACCATAAATGAAACATGTGGCCACTATATTTAAATCAACACTATTAAATTTTAAAAGATTATTGTTGATTTAACCAGACAGCATCATAAGATTATTGTTGATTTAAGTAGACACATTTGTAGATTCTGGTCATTCAATTAGAATGGTTAATACTTGGGTTATACCACGTTTACAGCATCCCTTACAAAAGGCAAGTGTTAATAGGTAAAAATTAGGAAAGTAACAACTAAATGCAAACCCAGGCTATTTAAGGGAGACATGGACTCTTTAGTAATTTTAATTTGCAATGTAAAATTATATTAGTCAGGATCCCAACAGGGAAAAAAAATGCTATACTTGTAAGAATTTAATTAAAGGAAATTTATAAAGAGGCATTTCTGGAGGTGTGGGCAAGGTTGAGGGATGATGAGACATGTCCTAGTAGCTGTAGGACAGTAAGATGCCATTTTCATTCCTAGGTTTGATGGGTCAAAGAACCTAGACATTATGACATTATGGTGAGCATTAAAGGCTTGGAATGGTAAATTCCTAATAGGAACTGAGCTCTGGAAAAATCTAGCCACTATCAAAACTACCAAGAACAAGGAGTACTAGGAAATGAATATCCTAAACTCTTTCCTCTTGCTCTTCAGTTTCCTACTGGTGCCGCTCCTTGGTTAATCCCTATGAGAAGCCACAGAGCTGAGGACCCGGATGAGGCCCGTATATAGAGTTCAGCCTCCCAAGCGCAGAGCAGGAAGAAAAGGGCAAAGATCTGATCTCAGGCAAACAGGGCATAACCACCACAGACATTATCATCATCATTATATTATTATTATTATTATTGTCATTATTAATATTAGAGACAATGTCTCACTATGTGGCCGAAAATGGACTTGAACTCTTCAGATCAAGCAATCTTTCTGCCTCAGACTTCCAGTAGCTGGGATTATAGGTGCATGCCACCCAGCATTCAGACATTATTATAAATAGGTGCAACCTTCATAGATGTTAGATTCAGGATATATGCTGTAGGTAAAGCTCTAAGAATTTTCTGTTGTATTAAATGTATAACATGAGAAAAAGGGAGGAATCAAGGATGATACCAGGGATTTTCGCTCGAATAACAGTAATGTTTATGCCATTTACTGAGTTCAAGAACTTAGGGGAAGTTCTGGTAGAGTTTGTGGGAGTTTATTGATCAAACAATAGTTTGGACATGTTAAATTAGAAGTCTATTTGATATCTCTACCTCTCTGAGTGAAAATACCAAATAAAAATCAAATATGGGGGGGCAGCGCCTGTGGCTCAAAGGAGTAGGGCACCGGCCCCATATGCCAGAGGTGGTGGGTTCAAAGCCAGGCCCGGCCAAAAACTGCAAAAAAACCCAAAAAACAAAAATCAAATATGGGGGCTTGTCGCCCATAGCACATGCACCAAGGCTGGCGGGTTCAAACCCAGCCTGGGTCTGCTAAACAACAATGACAACTACAACAAAAAATAGCCAGGTGTTGTGGTAGCTTCCTGTAGTCCCAGCTACTTGGGAGGCTGAGGCAAGAGAATTGCTTAAGCCCAAGAATTTGAGGTTGCTCTGAGCTGTGACGCCACGGCGACTTAGTGAGACTCTGTCTCAAAAAAAAAAAAAAATCAAATATGGGGGCAGGAACTTAGGATAAAGGTTAGTGCTGGAGAGATAAACTTGGAAGGTTCTAGTGTATGGATGACATTTAAAATATTTGAACTGGATGGGGTCAGTTAAGAAGGAAACATATCTGAGGACTGAGGGATGTCTATCACATGAAGATCAAAAAATGAGAAAGAGCAGGTATAATAATTGTATATTATGATGACTAGTGTTAATAACTATATATCATATACTGGAAAATTGCTATGAGAGTAAATTTTAAGTGTTCTCACCACAAAAAATAAGTATATTGCAATGCAATATAAAAAAATGCAATGTTAATTAGCTTGATTTAGCCATTGCATAATGTATACATCATGTTGTGTACTATAAACATATGTAATTTTATTTGCAAATTAGAAAAAGAAAGAATAGGCAATAAAAATTTATAAGAAGTGTTCACTGATTTAGGAGGAGCATAAAAAAGATAATCGTTGTAGAAACTGAATGAAGATGGTGTTCAAGAAGGAGGCTGTAATCAACTATGCCAAAGTACTATTAAGCGATTCAGTGAAATGAGGCCTGAGAATTTATTGCTGGACTCAGCGTCATGGAATTAATCAGAGGTTTTGATGAAAGTGGTATGCATGAAAGGGAAACATTATTGGAGGACATTCTGGAGAAACTGAGAGCAGAAAAATGGAACAATAGCTGGAGGGAATAAAAGATTAAGACTGGTATTTTTTCAGATGGAAATTATTATAATATGTTTGTGTACTAGTAAAATTCATAGGGATGGAAAAACTGACACGAGAGAGTTCCAAATTGAAGCAGCAAAAGCAATTTCCTTTAGTAGATGAGTGAGAAACTCATTAAATTCCATGTGATGTAAATAAAAGTAAATTCCACCTCAACGTATGTAGGGGAAGTACAGAACACCAAATGCAAACAAAATCTTAAGGTTAATAGAAAAAAGAGAGATTATCTATGAATGGAAGATATATGCACGAAAAACTGATTTCTCATTATTCTGGAAAAGAGAGTTAGGAAGATAATGGAGAGATTGCGAGAGGAGTATTTTTTGAATACACTGCTCCAAACTACCTTTGGAAACATATAGGTTATGTTGTTGTTCTTGGATGCATGTAGTTTTAATTAGATTGTGCACTTTGTGGGAACAGAGACTACATAGCAAATGAAGTCTTCATCTATAGGTTAAGCACAAAAGTTGCACAACACTATTTGTTTCATAGAATTTTAAAGAAAATTAAATGAGATATAGACGTCTTAGAACAATACTTGTCAGTCAATGAAATCAATATAAAATGTACTATAAACCAATGTAAAAAATTATTATGAATGTATGAGAAAGGGATCAGGAGAGCTGACTAGGTACAAGTAGTACATTCCTCCTCCATGAAGGGGAACCAGAATAGTAAGGAGATGATCACATTTTGAACAAATCGTTTAGAAGAGAATGCTGGGATTCACAGAAAGTACGCTGATTCACCAGAAATACCAAAAATAAGGAAAGAGAAAGTTCAATGTACCTTGGCTGTCCAGGAACTGGCTGAGAGCCAAGAGAAGCTCCTGGACACAGGGAAACAGTAAGAGGGAAACTGCCAGGGTTCCACACTTTGAAATAGACTTCTACAATCTTGGGAGAAGCTCTTGACCCATGCAGGCTTTGGACCTAACATCAGTTGCTGCCTAGAGATTACACTGCTCCAGAAAGGGACCCCACACAGTTTCACAGGCATCTGAGCCCAGATCAGCTACAGCTGGACACCATTGTGACAGTGTAGGTCCTGGGGGATCTATAGATGCAGATGCTGCCTTTACTACTTTAAGGTAGCCCAGTGAGACTGGGCACTCCCATGCATCCATGGGAAGGTCCCTACTACCTTGCTGTGGGCTGTTGTTGAGATTGAAATGTGAGCGGAATGCACTTCCCACAGCTTTGTGCCCACACCACCTGTTTGGAAGAGGGGCCGCCCTTGCTGGTTGTAGGTCCCGGGTACCATTTTGAGAGTTTAATGCTGGGCTATGCCCTGCTATCAGGTTGAGTTTGGGCTGACATTGCTGCAGCTGCTGTGTGGCTGAGGAGGGATAGGGAAATCAGGCTCTCCTAGGCATACTCAGGACAGTATCTACCTCTGTGCATCAGGGTGCTGTGATCAAGACATAGGTGGAGCCTACTCCCCACAGCCTCTTGCCCATGCTGCTTGCTTCAGCCAGGCCCTGACCTCTCTGGTCATTGGCTTACAGTCAGCATCATCCTGAGCATTTAGCACTGGTCTGTACCCTGCCCTTGGGCTGAGTTGTAGGCAATGCAGCTACAGCTCTACCTTGCCAGGGAGCAACTGGGAACACTCAGGGTCATATGCTGCCTTGCAACAGGCATCCATGGAGCTGGAGTCTAGCCTGCCCAAGGCATCACAGCTACTAGCAATACTAATAGGAACCATTTGGGTCCCAGTGGGCTGTTCCACCACTGCTACTGCCATCATCCACATCACAGCTGCTGGCCAGGGGCCTGAGAAACCACCCACACACCTGGCCTACTGTTCTCACTACTAGCTTCTGAACAGATCACCTGGAGGCCCAATAATTTGCCAGGACCAACTTACACCAGTGCCAGTGTAAGTTGGCAACAACTTATGGCTCTTGCATCATGGCCATATATCAGCTCACATAGCATTGACTAGGAGGGAGTTGCTTGACAGTAAACAAATAACTGTATTGAAACACCCTTTCTATTCATCAGGTATGGACCTCATTGATTTTATTCATGGCAAAAGATTAAGAAAATATTGAAAGGAAGACATTTTGAAGACATTTAGGATATCAAGGATAATATGACAGCAGCTTTGATGGCCATTCCAGAAAAAGAGTTCCAAAGTTGCTTTGAAGGGTGGACAAGGTGCTAATGTTGGTACATAGCCTCCCAAGGGGAGAACCTCAAAGGTGACTATAGTGATATTCATCAGTGAGGTAGATAGCACTTTTTCTAGGATGAGTCCATGAGTCTGACTGTGTATGCAAATCAGTAAATGTGATATGTCACATAAATAGAAGCATAAAAAGCATTCAGTGAAATTCATCATCTCTTTATGAAAAAAAATCCTCAACTAAATAGCTGCAGAAGAAATATATCTCAAACAATAAAGGCCACATATGACAAACCCATGGCTGGCATCATGCTTAATGGGAAAAATTTGAAAGCCTTCCCCCTAGAGATTGGAACAAGACAGAAGTCACCACTTTCACCAGTCTTATTCAACATAGTACTGGAAGTCCTAGCCAGAGAAATCAGGTAACAGAAAAAAATAAATGATACCCAAGTTGAAAAATGGGAAACCAAATGATCCCTGTTAGTTTTGATCTTCTTGTATAAACCCTTAAAGACTCTGCCAATAAATTCTTAGATTTGATAAATAAATTCAATAATGTTTCAAGATACAAGACCATGAAATCATACAAAAATCAGTATCATTTTTTCTGTGCACTAATAACAATCTAGCCAAGAACAAAATCAAGAAGGCAATCTCATTTATAGTAACCACAAAATACATAGAAATATATTTAACCAAGGCAGTGAAAGATCTCTATGAGGAAAACTATACAACGCTGATAAAAGAAATTATATATAGGTGATATAAAGAAATGGAAAAACATCCCATGTTCATAGATAGGAGCAATCAATATTGTAAAAATGACCACATTGTCCAATAGAATCTATAGGTTCAGTGCAATCACTATCAAAATCTCAATGGCATTTTACACAAGATTAGGAAAAATTATTTTAAAGTTCACATGGAACAAAAAAAGAGCCCAGTTAGCCAATATAATTTGGAACAAAAAGAACAAAGCTGGAGGCATCACATTTCTTAACTTCAAATTATACTATAAAGCTATAGTCACTAAAACAGCATGGTACTGGTACAAAAATAGGGAGATAGATCAATGGAACAGAATATAGAACCCAGAAATAAAAGCACATACTTTCAGCCAACTAATCTTTAAAAGAGTTGACAAAAATGTACACTGGGGAAAAGACACCCGTTTCAATATACAATGGTGGAAAATTGGTTTACAATATGCAGAAAAATTAAACTGGACAATTAACTGGATAATTAACCTTTTTTCATTTTTTATTGTATTTAGTCTTCAAAACCTACATTTAAATACATCTCACTTTAAAAATGCACATTTCAATCAGTCAATAGCTACAGGGGTCTAGTGGATACTGTTTTGGACAGCATAGCTCTAAAGCATAGCGGAATAGCCCATGTAAAGACCAGTCACTCCCTCTAGGTCTTAGGGAAAGTGCTCAAGGAACAAACTTGGAACACCCATCCCTTCCTCAAAGCTTAACTGCATCTTAATTTTATCATTGATCCAATAATAGCTCAGCAGGAGGTGGTTTGACTTTGTGTAATATTGGGTGTTTCTCTTGGTATTGATTTCTACTTTTATTCCACTGTGATCTGAGAAGACACATAATATGATTTTTATTTTTTTGAATTTGTTGAGCCATGATTTGTGGCCTAAAATATAGTCAATCTTGGAGAAAGTTCCATGGGCTGATGAGAAGAATGTATAATCAGTGGTTTGGGGTTAAATTGTTTTGTAAATGTCTGTTGGGCTCATTTATCCTAAGGTCCTGTTTAAGCCCAGTGTTTCTTTGTTTTCTGCCTAGAGGATCTGTCCAGATCTGCCAGTGGGGTGTCGAAGCCTTCAGCAATAGTGATGCAGCTATTTATTTCATTGCTTAGATATAATAGGGTTTACTTTCTGACTCTTAGTGCACCAATGTTAGGTGCATAAATATTTAGGATTATTATGTCTTCTTGTTGAATTGCTCCCTTTACCATTATATAATGACCATCTTTGTATTTCTTTAGTATTGTTGATTTAAAGTCAATTTAATCTGATGCAAGAGTGGCTATACCTGCTTTCTTTTGCTTACTATTTGCATGAAATATTTTTTTCCATCTATTAACCTTGAGTCTTTAAGCGTCCTTTTAGGTTAGATGTGTTTCCTGGAGACAACAGATACTTTGATTGTGTTTTTTTATCCATTCAGCCAGACAGTGACTATTGAATGAGGAATTTAAACCACTTATGTTAATTGATAAGATTGATATGTGGGATGCTATTCTTTTCATCTTGCTGGGTACTACATTATTGTTTGGTTTTGTCTCTTGTAATATTGTTTTATAGAGCTCTGAGTTTTAGTTTTTAGGTGTTTTTTTTACTGAGTGGGTTATCTTTGCTGTTCCATTTATAATGCAATTCTGATCATTCCCTGCTGGGGAAGTCTGGTATTGAAAAATTCTCCCAGGGTTTGCTTGTCTGGAAAGGTCTTTATTTCTCTTCACACTGAATGATAAAAAGGGACACAAGTTATCAAAATCTGTGGGATCCAGCAAAAGCAGTCCTAAGGGGAAAATTAATAGCCTTGAATGCCTACAAAAAAAAAAGACAGAAAGATCACAAATTAATAATCTAATGACACATCTCAAGGAACTATGAAAAGAAGAACAAACTGAACTCAATGCCAGCAGAAGAATAGAAACAACCAAGGTCAAAGCAGAATAAATAAAATTGAAAACAAGAAAACAATACAGAAGAGCAATGAAACAAAAAGTTTGTTCTTTGCAAAGATAAACAAAATTGATAGACCTCTTGCTGGATTACCTAGGAATAGGAAAAAAAAAAGACTCTAATCTCAATCAGAAATGAAAAATGAGATATTACCATCGATGTCACAGAAGTACAAAATATTATCTATGAATACCATGAAAATTCTATGTACATAAACTCAAAAACATAGAAAAAATGGACAACTTCCTTGAATCACACAACCTTGAAAAATTCAATCGGGAAGAAATAGAATTCTTGAGCAGACCAATAATGAGCAGCGAGATTAAAGTAGTAATAAAAAAATCTTCCAACAACAAAAAAATCCCCATATCAGATAGATTCAGAGCTGAATTTTATTAGACTTGCAAAGAACAGTTGATACTCCCACTCAGAATTTATTCCATAACACTGAGAAGGAACTCATTCTATGAAGCCAGTATCACCTTGATACCAAAGCCAAGAATGAATACTGCCCCCCAAAAGAAAAAATATAGACTATTATCCCTTATGATTAAAGAATCAAAAGTCCTCAGTAAAATACTAGCAAATTGAATTCAGTATCACTTCATAAAAATAATCTACTATGACCAAGTGGGCTTCATCTGAGGGATGCAAGGATGGTTCAACAGCCATAAATCAGCAAATGTGATGTATAAAGGCTATATGATTATCTCAATAGATGCAGAAAAAGCATTCAACAAAATTCATCACCCTTTCATGATAAAAACCCTCAACAAACTAGGCATAGAAGGAACATTTCTCAAAATAAAAGCTAACCACATAGCCAACATCATACTGAGTGGGGGAAAAGCTGAAAACATTTCCTCTAAGAACTGGAACAAGATAGGATACACATTGTCACCACTTTTATTCAATATAGAGTTGGAAGTCTTAGCCAAAGCAATGAAAATGAAATTAAGAGTATCCAGATCCGGTGGCACCTGTGGCTCAGTGAGTAGGGTGCCAGCCCCATATACTGAGGGTGGCTGCAACCTGGCCCCAGCCAAACTGCAACAACAACAACAACAATAAAATAGCTGGGCATTGTGATGGGCACATGTAGTCCCAGCTACTTAGGAGGCTGAGGCCAGAGAATGACCTAAGCCCAAGAGCTGGAGGTTGCTGTGAGCTGTGATGCCACAGTACTCTACTGAGGGTGATAAAGTGAGACTCTGTCTCTTAAAAAAAAAAAAAAAAAGAGCATCCAGATCTGGAAATAAAATACCAAACCATTGCTTTTTGCTAACAGTATGATCTTGTACCCCAAAGATCCCACTGTAAAATTCCTGCAATTGATAAACAAATTCAGCAGAGTTTCAGAGTACAAAAATATCTGTACACAAATCAGCAGCATACCTATACAGCAGTAACAGTCAAGCTGAGAGTCAAATCAAAGACAGAAGATGCAGACGAATGGAAAAATGTACATGCTAGTGGATCAGTATAATCAACATTGCTAAAATGTCCATACTACCCAAAGTGATTTACACATTCAATACAATCCTGATTAAAATACCAATGTCATACTTCACAGATCTAGAAAAATATAGTTCTACACTTCATTTGGAACCAAAAAGGACCCTGAGTAGTCAGGACAATCTTTTAAGCAAAAGGAACAAATCCGGAGACATCACATTATCAGACTTGAAACTATACTACAAGGTTATAATAGCCCAAACAGCGTTATATTGGCACAGAATATAGATAGAGACCAATGGAATAAAACATTAAACCCGGATATAAAGCCAACCATGTGTAGCCAAATACAGCTTTGTCTCTGACACACCAGACAACAATATATACACTGGAGAAAATATAATCCTAACCCTAACCCTATTCAGTAAATAGTGCTGAGAAAATTGGGTAGCCACATGCAGTAGAATGAAACAGGATCTGTATCTCTCACCTCTTAAAAAACTTAATTCAAGATGGGTAAATGACTTAAATTAAGGCATGAAATTATAAGAATTCCTGAAGAAAATATTGGAAAAGCTTTCATAGATATTGGTCTAGTGAAAGAATTTAAGAAATATACCAAATGATAATCACAGCAACAATAAAAATAAATAAATGTGACTTGATTAAGAAGTTTCTGCACAGCCAAGGAAATAATCAGCACAGCAAATAGACAACCTACAGAATGGGAGAAAATATTCAAATAGTATACAGCTGATAAAGGACTAATAACCAGAATCTACAAAGAACTCAAGCAAATCACCAAGAAAAAAAATTAAACAACCTCCCCAAATAGTGGGGAAAAGACATGAAGAGAAGCTTTTCAAAAGAAGATAGAAAAATGGCAAAAAAAAATATGAAAAAATGTTCAACATCACTAATCATCAAGAAAATGCAAGTTAAAACCACAATGAGATATCATTTTATCCCTGTTAGAATGACTTTTGTTAAAAAGTTCAAAAATAATAGATGCTGACATAGATAGAGAAAGGAATGCTTATGTACTATTTGTGGTACTGCAAGTTAGTGCAACTTCTGTTTTCCAAAATAGTAAGGCAACACTTCAGGAAATTAAAAGTAGACCTATTATTTGACCTAGCAATCCCACTACTGGGTATTTGCCCAAAGGAAAAGAAGTCATTTGAACAAAAAGACACCTGTAGTCAAATGTTTATTGCAGCACAATTCACAACTGTAAAGATGTGAAATTAATTCAAATACCCATCAATTCATAGATTAACAAAATGTGATATATGTATATTATGGACTGAATGCTATACTACTCAACCATGAAGAAGGATGATATAATGTTTTTTGCAGCAATCTGAATGGAATTGGAGACCATGATCCTAAGTAAAGTATCCACAGAATGGAAAAACAAACACGACATGTGTTCTCTACTAAATTAGAGAGTGAACTAACTGAGAAAAGCACACATGTGGTTAGAGGGATGGAGGGGATGAGGGATGGGTGAAAACCTACCTAACTGGCGTAACAATAACTATCTGGGTGACAGGCATCCTTAGAATCAATCATGACTCAAGCATTATAAAAGTGATCCATCTAACTAAAAATATTTGTCCCCATGATCCCTGTAATACTTTGAAAAAAAAGATTCTTAGCTATAGACCTCATGGGAAAAGGTCCACTGGGTAGCAGAGACATTTACTGTAGTGCCTTAACGCCAGGCTGAGAGAGGAAAATCATCTGCTGGAGTGTCAAAAGTCTGAAAGAAAGTCTTTCTCTGTAGTGTAAGTGAAACTTACAGAAAGCTGCCACCAAGGATGCCAGTGACACTTGCTGGAGGGCGTCTACCTCTGGTTGAGGCGCATGCCGTATAATGGGAAGGAGCCCATGGACAGACAAGGATGCTGACTGCTGGCAGCCACAACATGGGAGCAATGATAAAGAGCACTGGAATTGGGAAGAATACTCCTTCCTCTTACAGTGTTCCCTTAGCATCTTTGATAGTACTATGCTGGTTGTCAAAGGAGAAATGTTATAAGGTCCAGTCAGATATCCCTAAGGAGGATGAAAAGGGAGGATGAAAAGATCCTCTTTGGATCTGAGAGGTAAAACGTTAGCAACTGGCAAAAAGCACAACTTATCCTATCAACTTAGAGATAAAAATGTCATTCTCAACAGTGTTTCCTCTTACCTTGATGAAACTCCTACCATGGAATTATTCTCTACTGCAAAAGAGGATAGCAGTGTTTTTCTCTGAAAGTTACTGCTAAAAAATTACAAATTTTACTTACGGCCACTTAATTGATGCATTAATGTATGCATCAATCTGAATACATTTTCACTTTAGGAGGTAGACCTTTCTGGGGGGAGGAGGAATGAAATTTTAGCCATGGAGATGGGAAGTGGGGCAAAGTAAGATTTGGACACTAACTAGATATGGACAAATATTCAGAAGATATGGCCAATTTCCCATTGAATTATATTGGTATTTCTTGTCAAAAATCTATTTCCCATCATAAATGTATGGGTTTATTTCTGAACTTCTAATTCTATTCCTTTGTTCTATATGTTTATCCTTATGCTAGTGCCATGTAGTCTTTCTTATTGTATGTTTGTAGTCAGTTATGAAATCTAAAAGTGTGGGTCTGCCAAATTGTTATTTTTTTCAAATTTGTTTGGCTCTTTTGGGTCCCATCAATTTCCATGTGGGTTTTATAATCAACTGGTTAATTTCTACAAACAAACAAACAAAAAAAAGCAGCTGGGAATCTGTAAGTTATTTGGGGGGAATATTACATCTTAATAATAGTAGTCTTTCAATCCATGAACATGGATTATCTTTTCATTTATCAAGATTTTTAACTTCTTTCAGTGCTGTTTTATAGTTCTCATTGTATAGGTGTTAGTCTTTTGTTACATTTATTCTAAGTTGTTTATTCCATTTGATGCTATCGTAAACAGACTTGTCTCGTGATTTCAATTTTGTATTATTCATTGTTAGTGCCCAGAAATACAATTGATTTTTGTATATTCATCTTGTATCACGCAACCTTGGTGAACTCATTCATCAGCTCTAATAAGTTTTTGGTGAATTCCCTAATATTTTTCTATATATAAAATAATATCATCTATAGAGTATGTTTTAGAATATTTTGGATAGTATGTACTTTTTAATAAAAACAGTGAAATTTGATTGAGCCAATCAATTTTAATATTAACAGGGCAAACAGTTTGTTTTTTTCTTATTTTTCATGCAGGATAAATCAATAAGCAAAGAAAAACACAAGGCACCAGTGAGATTTCTACCACAGTTGCCTACGGTAATTTACCAATATACCATTATACTTCATTGCTTTATAATAATGTTGTTTACTAGTTTTCAAAGTTCAAAAGAAGTTGCTAAATTTCTGACTTTCAATTCTGTGCTCCATTTGTTCCTTTTCTGATGAAGAGATTCTTTGAGGGACATATCTTAGAAAAAATAACTACCTTAGTAAAGTAGTTATTAAGTACCTGTAAGCCCAGATTTTCTAGTATGTGCATAATATTTCAGTACAAGTTAAATTTTTATTGTAATAAAATTTTCTATATTTTATTTTATTTTATTTTTTTCAGACAGAATCTCATTATGCCACCCTTGGTAGAGTGCTGTGGTGTCACAGCTCGCAGCAACCTCAAACTCTTGGGCTTAACTGATTCTCTTGCCTCAGCCTCCCTAGTAGCTGGGACTATGGACACCCGTCACAATGCCTGGCTATTTGTTGTTGTTGTTGTTGTTGTCATTGTTGAGAAGGCCCTGGCCAGGTTCGAACCCACCAGCCCTGGTGCATGTGGCGAGCACCCTAACCACTGGGCTACAGGCGCCAAGCCTATTATGTTGAATTTAATGCCATTGGGTTAAATTTATAGCAGTTGGGTTGAAGTGGAGTTTCAACACAAACATTGGTTGTTTTGAAATATATAAAGAGCTCAGAATGAAGTATATAATGAAATTTGGATTGCTTCACACAGAGATGACTTCTAATATTTTTATTTTATTTTTATTTTTTATTTTTAAATGAAAATTTTTTCAGCTAAAAACACTTGAATGAAAATTTTAAGTGAATGGTCTTGGACATTTCAAACTGCGTATTTTAATTGTGAACCTATTTACATTGATAATACCAAGAGTAGCAGAAGTTCTACCAAATAGAATCATAACATTTTTTTTAGCTCTAAAAATATCTAAAGTTTTATTATCTATAAGTAACAGAAGTCAAACAGACACTAGACATTTTCTCTTTAAAAATTTAACAAATTTTAGAACTAAAAAATATTATTTTGATATGTTAAATTTGATACATAAATTTAAATTTAACTTATCAAAATAATACTTTTTGATATGATGAATAAATTTTTCTAGTCAGCAAGACTGAGATGAATAATCCTTTCTAGTCAGCAAGGCATATAATTAATTGTCTAAAATGCTTTTGTTGGCTTATTTAAAACCTTAACTGTGCTCATATTTGATTATATTTTGCAATTTTTTTCTGTATTCTTTGAGTTTTATGTCTTTTAAGAGAAATCAGATCTTAAGAGATAGTTTTAAAAACAAACCATTGATTTAAAAAACTTTTCCATTTGAATATTAAAGTTTACACCTGCGTGAAAGTCTTCTGGCAGTAATCAAGACCTAGAGTGATTTTCATTGCAGATCTTCATGCTTCTAGTGGTGACCTGGCAGTGGCTCCTAGCCTCTGTGGAGCTGGTGACTTGCTTCTCACCCTTTCTGCACACCTCACTTAGCGCACACCCACCCCCAACTCTTAAATCCTTTATGGAGCAAGATGAGAATTGAAGAATAAAAAGGCAGATAGAAAGATAGGAAGAGCATTAAATTTTCTTTGCTGATTTTTCTGTGTAAAAGGAACCTGAAACAAGGACACCCATTTGTGTAGTTTTTTGTGAAGCTGGAAAATTAGGGAGAGTAAAACTAAGAAGAAGGAGAAGCCAATGCAAGCATGGGCTGTCAAGGTGATTGTCACAGTAGGCAACTGGGTATAATCCTGCTGTGACCTTCAAGCTTGAAGAATGCTTCCTGGAATTGACACCTGAGTAGGATCAAGGAGTAGTATTTATCCATCATCTCCTCCATCCAAGTACTAACCAGGCCCAACAATGCTTGGCTTCCGAGATAGATGAGATGAGGCTTGTTCAAGGTTGTATGGTCATGGCCCATCCACCATCTCTCATCCTGCCTTGGTAGAAGATTGCTCCTGGGAATGTTAATTCCTCTTCTGGTTGGTCATGTGTGTGGGCAGAATAGGCTGTTTATAGAGTCCCACATGGAGGAATCATAGCAGAAAGCAAAAGACATTTTCTTGAATTGAAACACTGTCGTTCCTACATGACTTGAAGCCTTCATAGAACTGTTCATTGTTGCCGTATCTGGAATCAGAGATGAGGCCAGGAGGATGTGACAGGAGGTGAGGCACATGATTAGCTAGACGATATTCTGTCATATGTGTAGTTGCTTGTCTGGGTTAGTCAGAGAAGCACTATTTATAAAACAATCTATCAGATATATATTCTACACTGCAGTGTAAGGAAACAGTATGAATCTCAATACCCTTCTCTAACGAGACTGTTCATGAGACTGAGGGAAATAGCTCTCATACAGGATGGACAATGTAGAGATCCTAAAAATCTAGGTGTGTGTGTGTGAAGGGGGTTGTTGTGTAAGAGGCTGGGATCAAGCAGGGTATTTTAGACATTTGTCGTGGCTCCAATACAAAATACATCATTTTAATTGCTTCTGTAACCTGGTATGAATATTCCATCACACTTGCACCAGATATCACAGAGCCTTTCCTCTTTATTTCTTTTATACAGCATTATTCCACTTATTACTGAAAAATATCTTATACCGTATAGTGATGCACAGGTAGATATGTTGGTGGAGGATATTATATGTGATTGTCTCTGTGTGGGAAAAACTCTTGATGATGTTGGACTGGGGAAAGATTTTATGGCATTCTCCAGCAGCCATCACAACAACAAAAATAAACAAATGGGACTTAATTAAACTGAAAAGCTTCTGCATAGCTAAGGACATAACAAGTAAATCTCAGAATGGGAAAAGATATTTTCAGGGTATGAATCTGACAAACGATTGATAACTAGAATCTATAGAGAACGCAATCAATAAAAAAGAGCAAACAATGCTGTCTCTCACTGGGAAAGAAACATGAACAGAACTTTCTCTGAGTAAGATAGATGAACGGCTAACACACATTTTAAAAAATGCTCATAGTCTCTGATCATCAGAGAAATGAAAATCAAAACCACTCTGAGGTATCGCCTATACCCAGTGAGAATAGCCCACATCACCAAGTCTCAAAGCTGCAGGTGCTGGTGTGGATGTGGAGAGAAGGGACACTAATACACTGTTGATGGGACTGCAAACTAATACAGCCTCTTTGGAAAGAAGTGTAGAGAATCCTCAAAGAACTCAAATTAGACCTCCCATTTGATGCTGCAATCCCATTACTAGGCATCTACCCAGAAGAAAAAAAAATCATTTTATCATAAGGACATTAGTACTAGATTGTTTATCATAGCTTAATTTATAAATTGCCAAAATGTAGAAACAGCCTAAATGCCCACCAACCCAGGAATGGATTAACAAGCTGTGATATATGTATACCATGGAATGCTGTTCAGCCATCAAAAAAGATGGAGACTTTACATCTTGTGTATTAACCTGGACGCAGGTGGAACACATTATTATTAGTAAAGCATCATAGGAATGTAGAAGCAAGAATCCAATGGACTTAATACTAATATGAAGCCCATTAGACAATCTAATACACTCCCACATAAAAGAAAAATTGAAATCAATTCAAGGTGGGCGGCGGGGGAACAAGGAAGCCAGGGGAGAAGGGAGGAGGGTGAGGAGAAGGGTGTGTTCCCACTTAATGGGCACAATGGTAGGGGAGGCATGGCACACAAGCGGAGGCGGGACACTATTATAAGAGGGACTTTACCTAACAAATGCAAACATTGTAACCTAATTCTTCATACCTCAAATTAATCTGAAATAATAATTTCAAGCCAAGGGCAGCAGAGTGAGACCCACTCTCAAACAAACAGACAGACAAAGCTTTTCCTCTTTATAATGTATAACAGCAATCTTATCATAAAGGCCCTTGTCATGCTCTCTTCATCCTCAAAGCAAATCCTTTAACTCGGAGAACACTTGTTGCTAATAGCTCAAAAAGGTTGTGCTCATGTTTCCCTTCCTATTGTGTGGCCCTCTGGGAATTGTGGAAGTCAGAGACATTTGGGGTATGGTATTGTATGTGCATGAAACATTTCCCTGATCTTCTGGTGTTTGTCCTTTGCAGAGTACTGTCTGAAACTTACTGCACTTCTCCTTTTTGTTTCTTTTGGTTACATATATTTGGAGGACTGGTTAACTATTTTATAATTTTCTAAAATAAAGTTAAAGTGACTTTAAAGTTAGCTTAGTTAGTTCTAAAGACTGGTTTAGGAGATGGAGGTGAGATGAGAGAACAGGAGAGTGGAATAGGTAGGATAGCACACACATTATATTCTAGAAAGAATTTAAACTATAACGAACGCTATTCATATTCAAAGGAGGTTTCCTGTAGTTCGAGTGAAGGATGGAAAACTAGACTTTTGATGCCGGTCTTGAAAAAAAGGGCTGGGTCTTAATAGGGAGATATTGAGCATATTGATGGCTTTGTTAGTCAGGGCAATTAATGCTGGCTGACCAAACAGACCACAAATCTCAGAAATTTATCCCATCAAAGATGCCCCTTTGCTCACATGAAATCTGATGGCATCACATCAGGTAGCTCTTCCTCTCACAGCTCTGCCAGTAGGAACATGTGGCTCCCACAGGTGCAGGGCAGGGGTGAGAGGGGGACAGAGGAGGCTCACAGCTTTAACTGCCTGTCCTGCGGATGCTCACTCTTCACTGCCTGACATGAACCCTGTGGTTGCAGAGCAACTGTAGGAGAGGCTGGAAATAAAATAGTCTGGAGTATATTGAAGAGAGCTTTGTAGACCAGGATGAATACTTGTGCCTCCTTCAGTGGGGGGAGGCTTTTTAATGTGTTTGAACTGGGAACAGAATGAGGTCACTTACTGTTACTAGCATTTTCTGAAATTCCAGGATTATAGGAATCCTGTTCCCTGGATTGTTTTTTAAAAAGCCACTAAACTGGCTTTGTTGCTGACCTGTAGTCTCCTATTTCTTGTGTATCTTGTTTACTCCTGCTAGGACCATTTATGAAATGATCTTTTGTGTGTCCCTGTGTGATAAGTAGGGTAATAATACATCACCCAAACTGAGACGCCAGTACTCTTGGGCAAGAGGTGCAAACTGGGACTGTCCTCAGCCTACTGAGACTTAAGGTCTCCCTAAGAGGAAACTGCAGCGCTCTCTATTCCCAGCCTGGCCGTCAAGCCCAAACATTTACATCTGCTATGATATAGCAGCACCGATCTGTCCAGTCCTAGTCCCTTCCTCACTCTTTCCCCCAGGTTTCTACTCAAGCATAACCTCAACATAACAGAGAAGCCCTCGTCACCCCATCTAGCCTAGCACTTTTCTACTTCTTTCCTCTCTGTCCCTTTACTCGGTTTTGTTTTTCTCCACACATGTATTACTTCCTGACATTACATGATGAACGTAGTTTGAAATAGCTGTCTTGCTCCCTCTAGAACGTACACTCCATCAGGGGAGGGACTTTATCCCATCTACAAGTATACGCTTAGTTCCTTCAGTTGAACCTAGCACATGCTAGGAGCTCATTAAGGCCTTGTTGAATAGAGGATGGATTACCTTCAACTTCAGTGAGGCAAGTCCCCTCACTGTCCACCCTAACATTCCTTCCAAGCCTGGCATTATTCACTTATTATTCATTATTAATGGGAGCATTATTCATTTAGCCCCCGATTCTTGCTACTCTTCCTTTCATCTGCAAGCTCCCTGCTGTCCTTCTCAGTGGAGATCCAACTATGCTTTAAGGCTTAGATTTCATCCTTTTTCTTTTTGAAACTTTCTTCATTCTGTTCTTCATCCTGTCCTAGAGGGGATCACATAGTTTTTAATACTAACTGGACTGTGTCCTTTGTGAAGGCAGAGACTACATTATTCCTTATCCATATAATAGGCATAAAAGTGGTACAGGAGTACTTACCTCATAGTTTGTAAGGGTATTAGAGGAGCTAATTCATGTAAGCTTCTTAAAACAATACATAATACATAATGTAATCAATGTAAAATATACTCTAATCAATATTTATAGCTTATTTTATTTATTTTCAGAGTATTATAGGGGTACCTACATTTTGGTTACTTAATTTGTTTTTGTGCATTTTAAGTCAAAGTTATAAGTGTGACCTTCACACAGAATGTACCAGATTCTGTGTGAATTGTACCAGATAGGTATGAATTAACCCAATCCCCCCTTCTACCTCTCACTTACTTGATTCCTATTGAGTTTTGCTTCCATAAGTGTTAATTAAATAGTTCCAATTTAATATTGAGTATATAAGGTGTTTGTTTTTCCATTCTTGCCATACTTCACTTATAAGAATGGTCTCAAATTCCACCTAGGTTATTACAAAAGATACTAGATCACTTTTTTATGGCTGAGTAGTACTCCATGATATACATATACCACATTTTATTAAACCACTAGGGTACTGATTGAACACTTGGATTGTTTCCACATCTTTGCAATTGAGACTTATACTGCTATAAACATTCAAGTGCAAGTATCTTTTTGATAAAATAACTTTTTTTCTTTTGCGTAAATACGTGGTAGTGGGATTGCTGGATCAAATGGTATGGCTACTTTTTGAGATATCTTCATGCTATTTTCCCTAGAAGTTGTACTAGTTTGAAGTCCCACTGACAGTATTAAGTTTTCCTTTCTATCTGCATGCATAACAGTACCTGTTTGGGGATGTTTTGATAAGAGCCATTTTTACTGGAGTTAGGTGAGATCTAACTGTGATTTTGATTCTCATTTCCCTGATGATTATAAATGTTGAGAATTTTTTCATGTGTTTGCTGGCTGTTAGATTATCTTTATTTGGAAAGTTTCTATTCATACATTTTGCTCACTTTTTAATGGGGTTGTTATATTTTTTTCTTACTATTTTGCTTGAGTTCTTTGTAGATTCTGGTTACTAGCCCTTTATCAGATGTGTAGCTTGTGAATATTTTCTCCCATTTTGAATATTGTCTATTAACTCTATTGATTGTGTCCTTGGCTATGTAGACACATTTTGATCAGGTCCCATTTGTTTATTTTTGTTGTTGTTATGATTGTTTTTGAGGTCTTCTGCATAAATTCTTTCCTAGAATTCTTATAGTTTCGTGCCTTAGGTTTAAGTCTTTTATCTATCTTGAATTAATTTTTGTGAGTGATGAGAAGTGTGGATCCTGTTTCAATCTTTTACATATGGCTATCCAGTTTTCCCAGCACCATTTATTGAATAGGGATTCTTTTCCCCAATGTCTGTTTTCATTTGCATTGTCAAAAATCAGATGGGAAAAAAAATTAGGATCATTTTATTTTGGAGTTCTTGCTTTTGATCCATAGGTCCTTGTGTCCATTTTGTGCCAGTGCCATGCTGTTTTGATTACTATAGTGTTGTTGGATAGCTTGAATTCTGGTAAAGTGATGCCTCCCAATTTGTTCTTATTATGTAAAGTTGCACTGGCTGTTCGGGGTCTTTATTGGTTCCATAAAAAGTCTATAACTATTTTTTATAGATCTGCAAAAAATGGCATTGGTATTTTAGTGGGGATGACACTGAATCTGTAAATCACTTTGGGTAATATAACCATTTTAACAATGTTGATTCTGGGCTCGGCGCCTATGGCTCAATGGGCTAAGGCGCCAGCCACGTACACCTGAGCTGGCGGGTTCGAATCCAGCCCAGGCCCGCCAAACGACAATGAAGGCTGCAACCAAAAAATGGCCGGGCGTTGTGGTGGGCGCCTGTAGTCCCAGCTACTTGGGAGGCGGAGGCGGGAGACTCACTTGAGCACAGGAATTGGAGGTTGCTGTGAGCTGTGATGCCACGGCACTCTATCCAGGTGACAGCTTGAGGCTCTGTCTCAAAAAAAAAAAAAAAAGAACAATGTTGATTCTGCTGATCCATGACCATATGTTTTTCCATCTGTTTAAATCCTCTGTGATTTCTTTTCCTCATTATTTCATAGTTTCCCCTATAGAGGTCTTTCACCTTCTTAGTTAAATATATTCCTAGATATTTTATTTTTTTTGTTGCTACTGTGAAAGGTGCTAAAGTTAGATCAGTAACTTTATATTGCTCACAAATTCTACATCATATTAAAAAATGCCTACTGGATACAGTCAAAATTTTACCATACAGCCATAAGAACTGAAGTCCTGATCAGCATATGAAGAATATTCACAGGTTGTTTCTATTATCTCTGCATTTTATGTAGCAAATTACTAAGCCATTGGGTTGTTAAATCTATAATATCCCGCAAGGGTTTTATGACTACCTTGTGTGATTCAATTAATTTTCTTTGTCTCTTATATGATGTATTCAATTTGTATTAGACTGTTTCATTTTTATCTTACCCTCTTAGGCATTTGGCTACCAAAGTTAGTTAGATAAAAGTATTATTTTTAAGTTAAATAAAAGTATTATTTTTAAGTTAGATAAAAGTATTATTTTTAAGGACTTTACCTGTCCTGTCCTGATTAGAGAACATGCTGCTGGCTTGGAGTAATTTGACTTTCCCAATCTGTAGGGAGAGAAAAGATGTGCACCCCAAAGCCAACTGATGAGCCAGGTATAGGACAGCAGAACCTTCTGGGGTTCCAAGGGGAAAATTCCAAGTGGTCCCTGGGAAGGAACATGGAAACCCCATGTAGGGTGACCTGTGTCCTTCCAATGCCATGTATCTCCAAGAAGGCATTATTTTTATATAATTTTATATATTTATGTGTAATTTTAAAATTATATAATTTTATAATATAACGTAATTTTATTTTATAATATATAATTTAAAAATTACTGTTAATATAATTTACATTCTTTTTGTATTATACCATCTTCAAAATCTAGTACATGTTTTGCTCTTAAACATATCTCATTTCAGAGGAGCCACACTTTAAGAGCTTAGTAGCAATAAGGGACTATAGCTGTTTTGGATATCATAGCTATAAAGAACAGAGGAGTAGCCCATGTAAGGAGCAGCCACTCCCTCTAAGTCTAAAGGAGAGTGCACATGGAACAAACTTGGAAGACCCATCCCTTCCTTAAAGTGTAGCTGCAGACCTCATGGGAAAACATGTGGCTGCGGTTCACTGGGATGGCAAAGGTATTTGCTGAGGTGCTGCAGGCCTGGGTGGGGAATATCACCAGCTAGGAAGCTCAAAGTTTGAAAGGAAGTCTCTGTGGTATAAGTGAAACTTGTGGAAGGCTGCCGTCACCTTGAAATATTAATAAAAATATAGAAAGATGATTCTCCTGTAAAACCGTTTTATTTTAGAATAATATACAAGAAATAGGATTGCAGTCCAGGACATACTTGCAGACCACAGTGGCCTCTAGTATGTCTGGGAGAACAGAAGAAAAGGTTAGGGTTTTATTAGGGAATGAGATGGTTATGTCGTTTTGAAAGGAAGTTCATTGGCGCTGGCAGTGTCTTACAAAAGCAGATGAGTTCTGATTGATGAGTGAGTGTCAGTGGTTTCTATGTAGCACTTATGAACTAGGAGTTACAGTTAGGCCCTTGAAGTTTTGGACTAGGTTATTGATACAGTGTGTCAGACAGATGTTCTTATGTAAGTCATTAACTGTCCTTGTGATAGTTTCTATTATCAGACAAATTGTGCGTCTCTCTCTGTGGCCTTTCCTGGCTCCATTTTGTCAAGATTTGAGACAAATACCTCTTTTTGTGAATCTGACAACTCTCACACCACCTATACGGAGGCCATTGAAACTTGCTGGAGGGTGTTGGCCTCTGGGTCAACCACACGGCACAGGCTGGAAAAGTGCTACTGGACAGTGATGCTAATTGCTGGCAGCCGCGTAGTAGAAGCAGTATTTAAAAAGCACTAAAACCATGAAGAATGCCCCTTCACCTTACAGTGTCCCCTGGTACCTTGGATGATAGCATGCTGATTGTGAAAGGAAAATGCTTAGGGTGCTGTCACACATCCCAAAGGAGGACAAAAAGGGCAGATTTGGAGGTGAGAGGCAATAAATTGACAACTGGCAAAAAGCATGTCTTATACCATCTGCTTTAAAAATCAAAGTGTCAGGGCGGCACCTGTGGGTCAAAGGAGTAGGGCACCAGCCCCATATACCGGAGGTGGTGGGTTCAAACCTGGCCCGGCTAAAAAAAAAAAAAAAAAAAAAAAATCAAAGTATCATTCTCAACATTGTTTCCTTTCACCTAGATGAAATTTCTACCATGGAATTACTTCCTACTGCACAGGAGATGGCAGCAGTTGTCTCTGAAAGTTACTGCTAAAAAACACAAATGTTACTTGGGTCAGTTGAGGCTACACCTACCTGAATACATTTTCACTCTAGGAAGTAGACCATTCTGGTCTATCAACAAGGAGAAAGATATTTTGGTGATAGAGAAGAGAAGTAAAGTTGAGTAAGTCCTCAGTGCTAATTAGGCTTAGATAAATTCCCAGAAGATGTGATGAACAAAATGCTTTGCATAGTTTTCTTTTCTTTTTCGACAGCAGAGTTTCTGTCGCTCAGGCTAGAGCGCACGATTGATCATGGCTCACTATAACCTCAAATTCGTGGCTTCGAGTAATCCTACCACCTTGGCCTCCTAAAATTCTGGGATTAAGGCGTGAGCCACGAGGCCTGGCTTTGCATACTTTTAAACCTTTCTGATAAGGTTGGCTAGGTAGCATGTTCCTTTATTTTCCTGCTCTACAAAAATATTATAAGACAAACTTTGAAAATCTTAAAAGTCATAGAGTATATCTTGACTACGTTGGATAATATATGCTTTATGGTATATACTCTGTAAAATGTGATTGAGTTAATCAATTTTTGTTTTTATTTCATGTTTTTTTATGCAGGATAAATCATCAGGCAAAGAAAAAGCCAAGGCACCAGCAAGAGCTTTGCCACAGCTGTCTTTGGTAATTTATCTATCTACGTTTGTTGGATTTTTGCACTTCTGCTATGTTATGAGAGATTTCTGAGATATTGGCATCTTTTTTTTTATTAGTCTGACTATAAATTATCATTGCCCTGTGGAAGAAGCAGCTAATGGACATTTTCAGTTGGTAAAGTGCTAAGTGCTGTGTACACGTTAGATTTTATAGTGATTGGATTTAAGGTCTGGTAATTATGGGAGTTTAATGCCAGTGGGTCATACACTTGTGATTCCTAAAAGTTAAATTTAAGAGAAGGTTCAATGAAAATATTATTTTTAAAATGATAATAAAATTTACATAACATAAAATTTAGCGTTTTAAGTGTTTTGAAGTGTACAGTTCATTGGTATTTAGTATATTCACATTGTTGTACAAACATCACCACCATCTAGCTCCAGAACATTTTTATCTCCCCATGTTGAAGCTCTGTCTCCTTTGAACAAGGGATGTCCCATCTTTTTTCTTCTCTGCTGCACATTGGAAGAGGAAGAATTGTCTTGGGCCACACATTAAACACACAAATACTAATGAAAGCTGTGGAACAAAGAAAAAAAAAAGGTCCATGCATAATTTCTGTGATATCCACCACCACAGATAAGCAAAAGTATCCTCACACAATCAGCATGTGGACCACGGGCTGGTTGGACACTCCTCTCCTCTGGCAAACGACCATTTTACTTTTTGTCTCTATATATCTCATGTAAGTGGAATCTCATAAAAGTGGCATCATACAATATTTGTCTTTTTATGTCTGGTTATTTCATTTAGTCTTCAAGGTTCATCCAAAGTATTTTTTTTTTGAAAAATATAAAGTTCAGAGCAAACCGTAAAATTGAATTTGTATTGTTTATACAGAGAAGATTCCTGATAATTGGAAATGAAGGACATTTTCACTTAACAAACTTGAATTAACATTCCTAGATTAATTATCTCGAATGTTTCAAAATACACATTTTAGTTGAAAATATACGTTTATTGGTAATGCCAAATTATCACACCATGTCTGTAGAATATCATAGCATGTTTTCCCTGTAATATCTTATCTTAAATTTTCTAGTTTAAAAGACAAAGAGCTGACATTTTATTTTCTCTTTTAAGATTTAAGAACTTTTAAAGAAGAAAAAAAATTTCCTTTACTTTGTTGTGTTTTATTAGTATACAGATTTAGAAAAGTAAATTAAATTTAAATTTACTTATTAAGATTGGGCATGGTAACTCATGCCTAGCACTCTGGGAGGTTGAGGTGGGAGGATTGCTTGAGCTCAGGAGTTCAAGACCAGCCTGAGCAAGAGTGATACCCAGTCTCTATTAAAAATGGAAAAAATTAGCCAGTTGTGGCAGGTGTGCATGTAGCTGCTCAGGAGGCTGAGGCAAGAGGATCGCTTGAACTTAGGAGTTTGAGGTTGCTGTGAGCTAGGCTGATATCTTACCACTCTAGCTAGATACAGCAGAGTGAGACTCTGTCTCTAAAAAGAAAAAGAATTTATTTATTGAATGTCTGTGGCTGACATGTCTAATAATATTTTCCTGTCAGTGAAGCATATAATCATCTAAAATGCTTTTGGTGGCTGATTTAAATGTGATGTTATGTTCATATTTGGCTATATCTTATAATTTTTCATTAGCATTGTTTGAGCTTTATGTGTTTTAAGGGAAATTACATTTTCGTGGGATGTTTAAAAAATGATCTATTGATTAACAACAACAAAAAAATATTTTTATCTGAATGCGGTGTTAAGGTTTGCACTTGGATAGAAGTTCTCTGGCAGTAATTAAGACCTAAAGTGACTTCCCTTACAGACCATGTCTGTAGAGGTGATTGATGTAGTCAAAACCAAGGATGACCCAACTCTGGTGGCTCTCAGCCTTGAGCTGATGGCCTGATTTTCACCCTTTCTGCACACCTCACTTAAGGCTTTCCCAGACTCTTAAATCTTTCATGGAGCATGATGAGAGTTGAAGAATGAAAGTGCAGGCTGAAGGATGGAAGAGCATTGACACAAGATTTTATTGCTGTTTTTCTTGCAAGAAGAACCTGAAACAAAGTTTATTTGGGAAGCATAAGGAAGGGGTTGGGGAGAGTAAAACTAGGAAGAAGGAGAAGCCGGTACAAACATGGGCTATCAAGTTGTTTTGGATTTGAAAAGAAGAAACAGACTAAGTTGTCACTATTAAAAAATTTGTAGATTTTACTCTCTAATCCGCATGTCTAGGTTTACTGAAGAATCCCAGGGTACAGCAACAGTACGTCTGTGCCTGGTATTGTAATAATTGGCTTGAGCTAATTAGTCATGGACCTTTTTAGAGGATACCTCTCATTTAAATTGAAGGCTTAAGGACACTTGCTAGTATGTGGGAACAAGTAAACTTTCTGGAATGAACCGCCTGGTTTTAGGTACCAGGCACCCACACCAAACCAGGAGCAGGACTTTTGAAAATGTCTCCTAAATGATGCATACTTTGGTCATTCACAGGCTTGAAAAAGTTCTACTATTGAGTGTTTTCTTTTCACACAGCCTGATCTGTTTGAGAAAATGTCTGTGTTTATAAGTCCTCATAAATTTCATCAAAAAAATTTTTTCCTGCTATTGTTTACTAATGCTATTTAAATTTCATATTTCAGGCGAGTTCAAAGCCCCAATGGCAACAGGCAGCTCCATCATTTCATTTGAATGTAAAACAGGACGATGAGATTCCAGAACAATTTAGTGTTAAAAATGAACAGTCCTATGGTAAGAACTTTAATATTCTAACTTTGATTTAAGGAAAATTTCTATAGAAAAACAGCTTATAACATTTAGTTTATAGAGTGATGACATTATAAAACTGAAATGACATTTATGTCAATTAGAAAAATTCTCCCTCAGAAAATAATTGATTTCAGGCCATTATAAATAGCATAAGAGCTGGTATTTTAGTAATTGGGATGTTTATAATAAATCTTTTATTATTACAATCAGAATTGGTCTCTGCTTCAAAGACTGAGAGAATTTTTCTAAGATCTTAATAAATTACTAACTTTACTTCCAAATTAGTCATTTTATTATTTTTTTATTTGCCTGCAGATGATTATTGCAACATTGCTTGTGACAGTAAGATGTTAGAAAAATGTTATGTAAATATTTAAATATTATTCAAGTATGAAAATTAAGACATGTGTACATTATTGATATAGACGTGCTACACAGTAAAAATGTAATGAAAGTCACAGTTGTCACCTGATAAGTACAACATGTTCATAATTTTGACAAAACCATATATACATTTTTTTTAAAAATAAAGATATATATAGTATATAGTATGATATATATAGTAAGATATATATATATATATATAGTATTATTCACTGTGATTATTTTAGAAAGGGGTGGATTATAATTTTAGGAGCTAATATTTTTATTTAATTTATTAATGCACAGGGTATAAATAAATAAAACTTTCATTGAAAGATGTAGATTTTAGGATATTAGTCATTTTAATGTTTTTATTACTTTGACTCATTAAATATAGTGCTTACCAGATTGATTACATTTAATATTAATATATTTTTAAAAAATTCGTAATTTAAATTTTCTCAAATATCTTTATATTCTATTTTTTTTTTTTGAGGTTTTTGGCCAGGGCTGGGTTTGAACCTATGACCTCCAGCATATGGGACTGGTGCCCTACTCCTTTGAGCCACAGGCTCTGCCCTATATTCTATTTTTATAATAATTTTAATCTTGTCATTTTTAGAGAGTTCTATGTAAATAAAATTGAAAATTTTGTTTGCTAACATATTAATCTACATATAAAATTAATCAACTGAATATTCTTGAATATACATTTTTATTTATTATGATACTCAACAAGAAGAGTAGTTTAAATTCTGATAGTAAAAACAAATAAATTATACTTAAGATTATTTGAGAACATATTTTTTCTTGAAAGATGATTTAGTATTTTATTCTAAGCTCTTAGATATTTTAGGTGACTTCTTAGATGAATTATTTGTGACTTAACTTTTTCAACTGAAGCTGAATACATGGAACAACTTGGGAAGAAAGACAAATTACTGGACCAAGTTGAAGACATTCATACTAGACCATCTACTTCCAAAGGAAAGGGCAAACCTCCACATAAAGAACGAGAAAACTTCAGAAGTACGCTTGTCAATGTCATCATGTAAGTTCCATAAGCCAACCCATCCATGGTATTGTTGCTAGAGCCCCTGCGACCTTTATATCTAAGAAGATAAGAATTCTGTATGTCTCTAAGGATTCTTCAAAGGATTACTGGGATCAATCACAGTATAAACAAAGATTGAAAGAGATTTAGTTTAACCTTATAAAGTGTGTTCCATTTTTAAACATGTTAAGTTGTAAAGGTGCCAGTGTTAATACTTGATGTTGGCTGAGTAAGCAGTATTTCTGGGAGGCCTGGCTAGAGCCATGGCGCTTGGTGGAAGATTTGGACAGTTTTTCTTCCCAATCTCATCTGCTGAGGTGATGTAGTGACTTCTCTGCTGTGTGAGTCTGCTCACACAGAAAAGGAACCTAGGGAAATGGTCAGCAGTGTCCAAAGTACCTGGCTTTGCCTGGGCTGAGCTCTGGGATGCATCGTGGAGGGCCAGGCAGATGCAGTTTACCAGCTCTTGTCTGCCTTGCTTCTTTTCTTTGTGACTGCACATTTCACTTTATATATATATATTTTTGTTTGTTTGTTTTGTTTTGTTTTGTTTGTTTTGGGGGGATTTTTTGAGACAGAGTCTCACTATGTCACCCTTGGTAAAATGCCATGGTATCACAGCTCACAGTAACCTCAAACTCTTGGGTTTAAGTGATTCTCTTGCCTCAGCCTTCCAAGTAGCTGGGACTACAGGTACCCGCAACAACACCTGGCTGTTTTTTGGTTGTAGTTGTCATTGTTGTTTGGCAGGCATCGGCCGGGTTCAAACCTGCCATCCCCAGTGTATGTGGCAGGTGCTCTAGGCATTGAGCTACAAGCACTAGCCTTCACTTTATATATATATATATATATTTTTTTTTTTGAGACAGAGCCTCAAGCTGTCACCCTGGATAGAGTGCTATGGCATCACAGCTCACAGCAACCTCCAATTCCTGGGCTCAAGCGAGTCTCCTGCCTCCGCCTCCCAAGTAGCTGGGACTACAGGCGCCCACCACAACCCCCGGCCATTTTCTGGTTGCAGCCGACATTGTTGTTTGGAGGGCCCGGGCTGGATTCGAACCCGCCAGCTCAGGTGTACGTGGGTGGTGCCTTAGCCCGTTGAGCATCAGGCGCCGAGCCGGATATAACTTTAATATGATGAAGGCTTTTAAGGAGATACACATTTTTAAAAGGTCTCTAGGAACTTTGTGGAAAATGGCCTGGCCAGGGACAAGGCTGAGATATGTACCAGGAAGTTGCCTCAGTGATCCAGTATGGCAGGTGGAAAAAGGATGGATCTGAGAAATATTAAGGAGGTAAATATTCAGAGGACTTTGTGAGTGCCAAGTCAAAGGTGATGCCCAGGCCTCTCCTTTGGGTAATGAGGTGGGTGGAAGGTGATGCCCTCCACTGAGATGTGGAATATAAAGGTGTAGGCAAGAAAGTGGGAGCTAAGTTGAATTGAGTGTGGGATGACCAGACGAGATGGCTAGTAGGTAGTTTGGAGCTTATGAGAAAGACCTGGTCAGGAGATACAGTCATCAGTTATCAAATCATCAGCTTAGAAATCATGTTTGAAGCCATGGGAATGAATGGAAATCCTTCAGTAGAGAAGGCAAAGAAAAGAGCAAAATTCCCTGTGGAATACCAAAATTGATGGGACAAGTAGAGGAACAGGAGCCTGGAGGAAAAGGTGAGAACAGACAGAAGGACTGGAGGAAAATCACAGAATGGTTTGCCACAGAAGCCAAAGACAAGAAGTGGGGTGACACGGGGCAGATAACCCAAGGTATGAAAAAATATCACATTTGGCAACAAAGAGGTTGCTGTGACCTTGGAAAGGGGAGTTGAGTGGAGTAGCAGGGGCAGAGGGCTGAGTGAATGGGGGGTAGATGTAGACAGTTCTTGGGAGTGGATTGTTTTTGAATGGAGAAGAGAGAAAATCAGAAGGAATGTAAATTGAGGTATAATTTTGTTTTAAGCTGGGAGAGATTAGGACATTTAGAAATAATAATGGAAAGAAGCCAGTTCAGGAAAAGTTGAAGATGAAGAAGAGAGAGGATTGAAGGATAGAATGAGGCTCCTAAGAGGGTAAGAGGTGGTGAGGTTTAAGGGACGCCTCGGGCAGGAGGAGGACCGACTGTCCCTTTAAAATTGGGAGGAGAAGGAAGTGGGAGCTTGTGGCCACAGGAAATTGAGGAAATTCACACCTGATGGCCATTACTTTTCCTCTGATGTTGAAAGCAAGGATATGTTCTTGGTGTGTGAAGGTGAGGTGGGGTGGGAAATTTGAGGAAAGAAGAAAAGGTTCAATATGTTCAATATGCCTGCTGTGGAAACGAGGAGAGGGCGCCGGCCACATGCACCCAAGCTGGAGGGTTCAAAGTGGCCAGGCCAGCTAAACAACAATGACAACTGCAACAAAAGATAGCCGGGCGTTGTGGCAGGCACCTGTAGTCCCAGCTACTTGGGAGGCTGAGGCAAGAGAATCACTTGAGCCCAAGAGATGGAGGTTGCTGTGAGCTGTGATGCCATGGGGCTCTACCACGGGCGACATAGTGAGACTCTGTCTCAAAACAAAACAAAACAAAACAAAAAAAGGAGAGGAAGCTAATAGCAATCCACAGAGGCTGCAAGGCAGTGATGAGGGCCTCCTGAGGTTGGAGATCATGGGTGTGGGGCATGACTCTGGGGTTGTGGGCTTTCGCCAGCCTCCTATCAGCCCTGAGATGGGCATGGAGAAGGCTCTTAGTGTGGCTGATCCAGGCTGGGCTTTGCTGGACACAGGAAACAAGAAAGCAAGGGATTTGGAGATACTGACAAGAGAGATGGATGGAGCCGACAAATGGGGGTAGGGAGGTTCTTAGTGGAATGAGAAGGTGGTGGGTGACAGGGAGCAGGAAGGGCAGGTAGCGCTGGTGAGAGATGGAGGATCTCTGGACAGGTACAGCACAGGATGGCTGGAAGGGACGGCAGAGGTTGTGGGATTGAAAGGCAAGTTTGCTAGATGGGTTACTGGTGAGTCTTCCAACAAGTGGGAAGTTAGTGTACGGCAAGGAGGAGGGGTGCAGAGCCCTTTGATGTGAGTGTCACACAAACCAAGATACTGGGGCACTAAGAAGCCCTCCTGTCTGAGGTGAGGAGGGAGAAAGGCAATGAGCTTTTTGAGACATTTTCACAGAAATATTGTGTCAACATCTTCTACACATGATCAGCTTTATACATATCTAAAAGGCAGAATGTCTAGGAATAAAATTAACCCAACCAAAAAACAACTCCGGATTCCATGGTGAAGTTGTATCAACCAAGTTCAACAGTAGTGATTCCTGTAATTTATATTTTGGTATAGTTCGTAGATTTAAGTATGTGCATATCAACTAGAAAATGTGTTTAAGAAACAAATTTGAATATTTTTTGCAAATTTCATTTCTTAGCAATGATTTGTTTTCCCAGTTTAGAACATGAATTAGAGAACTTGTGTTGTTTTTTTTTTTTTTTGAATGTAGAGCTTAGAGCTTAATTCATGCCTTTGAAATGCCATGAATTTGAAATGCAGCCATTTTCCTTTCTGTATCCTTGAAAAGGATTACAAGGATTTTATTAGTTTTTCAAATAGTCTTGCCAGCACATTCAGACTTCCCACGAGGGTCTCCTATCAGTAACGTGGGATTGTGAGTTATGTTGCACACGTGTCACGCGTGGGATACTAAGTCAAGTCAAATAAGCAGCCAACGTTAGGATTTCCCAAGCAGCAGCTCAGTTTGCAATTATAGGACTGGGTAGAGAATATGAAACGTGTGTCTACATGTTAATTGAGAAAAAAATGATCTCTATGAAGTCTAAAGAAAAAAGGACAAAATCGGTTAATTGCTTTAAGCAATCTCTTTTTTAAAAAGAATGGCTCAGCGAGTAGGGCGCCGGCCCCATATACTGAAGGTGGCGGGTTCAAAGCTGGCCTCGGCCGAACTGCAAAACAAAAAAATGGCCGGGTGTTGTGGCGGGCGCCTGTAGTCCCAGCTACTCGGGAGGCTGAGGCAAGAGAATAGCCTAAGCACAGGAGTTGGAGGTTGCTGTGAGTTGTGTGACGCCACGACAGGGATAAAGTGAGACTCTGTTTCTACAAAAAAAAAAAAATAAATAAAAAAGAATGTTATTTAAAAACATTTTTATGTGGTTGATACGTCTTTGTAATCTTGAAATAGGCCTGCTATTCCAACCCTTTGAAATGAGTTGGGGGGAGGTGTGCTTGGCAAATGTTTAGTGAATCAATTCGTGAATGTTATGATAATCTGGCCATCATTTAAAATTCTTCCTTTCATCTTTAACTTTCATAAAATGTTTTTATAAGAGAAGTGACTCTTTGTAAACCTAAGTCAGATCATGTCACACCTCTGCTCAAACTCCTTTGGCTGCTTGTCTGTGTCATTGAGAGCAAACCCTGTAGTCCTGATGGCCCACAAGGCCATGTGCTTTGACTCCATGAACCTTGCTGCACCATCCCCCCTCTCCCCCCCCACCCCCGCCACTGGCTTTCTTCGCTCCAGCACACTGACCTCCACGCTGTTCATTGATTGCACCAAGCACACGCTGGCCTCAAGGCCTTTGCCCTTGCTGTTCCTTCTGCTTGCAAAATGGCACTCTTTTCTTTCCTGGCACATTCTATCCCCCTTTCCTGATTTATTTTTTCAGTAGCCCTTATTACCATGTGATATATACAGTCTCTCTCTTTTTGTTTTTTAGCCGGGGCCAGGCTTGAACCTGCCACCTCCCGCATATGGTGTCAGTGCCCTACTCCTTGAGCCACAGGTGCCACCCACATTCTCTTATTTTTTTGTGTGTGTGTCTGCCTCTCCCCCATTCCCATTCTTCCAATGACCCACTAGAATAAGCTCCCCATTAGGGTACAGATCTTGTCTGTTTTCTTTACTGTTGTATTCACAACCTGTAGAACAGTATCTGGACATGAAAGGTACTCATTAGAATGTGTTAAGTGAATCAAAATAACAACACACCGTCCTCACTATGTAAACCTACAATCCATTTTTTATTTTCCCACATTATAGTCTATAACTAGGGCACATGTATAGGTAATCTGTCATATTCTGGAAATCCCAGCCTTTTGGTATAACTTTTAGTTCTGTTTCTATCTTTTTAATGTTACTTGTCATAAGCATTTTCCATTGTTTGAATACATTTGTTCGGATGTTCGTTCACTCATTCATTCAACAAATATTTAGTGAGAGGTTTTTATGTTCCAGACAGTGGTGGGGCTATAGTGGTGAATAGGTTGCAAGACTTGCCTCAAGAAACAGCAATTCCTTATAAAAACCATTTGTGGTTGGGGGTGGCGCCTGTGGCTCAGTGAGTAGGGCGCTGGCCCCGTATGCCAGAGGTGACAGGTTCAAACCCAGCCCCAGCCAAAAACTGTAAATAAAAAAAAAACCATTTGTGGTGATGGCCTAATATTCCATCATATGCCACACTATACCTAACCCCTCCCCTATTTATTAATAATAACTTAATGAATATTTTTGACTTCATAGCAATTACATTTTACAATTTTTTTTGAGACAGAGTCTTACTCTGTCACCCTGGGTAGAATGCTGTGACATCAAGCTGAGAGCAACTCTTGGGCTCAAGCAACCCTCTTGCCTCAGCCTCCTGAGTAGCTGGGACTACAGGCGCCTGCCACTACACCCAGCTAGTTTTTCCATTTTTAGTAGAGACAGGGTCTCGCTGTTGCTCAGGCAGGCCTCAAATTGCTGAACTCATGTGATGCACCCACCTCGGCGTCCCAGGATGCTAGGATTATAGGCATGAGCCACCATGCCCAGCCTTACAAATCATTATTTAAGGTAAATTCCCAAGCAAACAGTTATTAGGTTGAAGGATTAAACATGGTTTTACTTTTTTTGTACTCTTTGCCCTGTTACTTTCAAAAAGGGTAGTACCATTTTGGCTAATCACCAATGAATGGTCAAGCTTTGTCACGGCCTTACTTGGGCATTGCTTTAAGTTTTTCTTAATGTAGAGTATAAAATGGTCCTTTTATTTTTGCATGTAATTGATGTCTAGTAAGAATGCACATTTTTTTTTTTGTCATTGATTAGTTCAGTAGATCCTCGGGAGACTCTTGGTGGGGTTGGGGCAGTATCCTATTTTGTAGGCCGTGCCCAATATCTAGCACACAGCAGAAGCTTATCATAACATCTTAAGTTAGAATCATCTATTAATAGTTCAACTAAAATTTCTGACAGATGGCTTTCTGGCCTCTGCCTGCATGCCTTGGCAATGGAGACATCACCAACTGCTTCATGGACAGCCTGTCTAGTTTTTGCACCGTTCTTCAGGTGTTTGGCTTATCTCTGGCCCCTGTGACTTTCAAGTGGCTCCAGTTCTGCCCTCTGAAGTAGAAGGGCCCACCAGATGTTACGGAACCTCCCAGCACTGTTTGCCTATCTTTGCAAATGTGTGGCAAGACAAGAGCATTCAACCCCAGGTAAGGTCTGACAGGCCCGGAGGCCAGGAAGCTGTCTTGCCCGTGTAAGTCTCCACAGTGACCAAGTCAGCAGCCTGTCCATCTGGGCTCACGTGAAGCTTGTGGTAAGCTGAGATTCTTAGATCTTCTTTGTGTAACCTGCAGCCAAACCTATTTCCTCTTATCCTACACTTCTGCAGTTGTTCTTTTGAAAGCTGAAAGCAAGGCTTTACTTTTCTCCCTACTTTATTTCAACTTGTTGCTAGAAAAGCTACCCTGGTCCCACTCCTCCTGTCTAAAAGAGGGATAGTAAGAATGATCCTGACAACTTCACCTGTTGGTGTGATGATTGAATGAGATGCAGGGTTAGACATTTGTCACTTTTTCTGGCTGCCGGGTGCCTGCGCCTCCTTTCAGTGTGTGCCTGAGGAATCCCATATCTCATGAAGTGGAGCCAGATCCTTTGTAGCCGGGGTGTGTGCACCAGCCTTGTTACCAGCCACTGTTAACCTGAATGTCCATTTCATACAGGGCACTGCTGCTCAGGCCCTGGCAAGGCTGGATCAGCCTACATGCCGACATCTGGGGATTGTTTATTTGCTTTCAAGGCCAACTGTCATAGATAAGCTGGGGAACTGGACTCTATGACACCAGTCAAGGGGCCCAGGGTGCTCTGTGCACTCAGTGAAGTGCTAATTGGCTATAAATTTAGTCTAACTAAAATACTGGAGAGATACAGTCACCTTGAAAACAAGAGATATTTTGACTTTGAAACCTATGGGAGGAAGGAAAGAAACCTGGTCAGTAATTGACAACACTGCTGATGAATGTCTGTACTGTAAAGGTAGAAAAATAGAAAAGAGAAGAGCAAGAACAGAAGAGTTCTTTGGGGAGATATCCTCGCCGCTCTCCAGAATTACTAGCTTTTCTATAAATAAAAGTGACACTGTTGATTTCTTATCCTCTCCGTTGATTGACTTGGGTGACAGGTGGAGGGACTCCTTGGTCCAGCAACAGCCCAAGGCTCAGGTTCCTTCACTTGTATGAACATCCCACCCCCACTGCCCCCGGCCTCTTCACCAATTCTGAATTGGAAGCCAAAGAGCAAGGAGCAGGGCCGGCTTAGCAACCTTTTTAGTAATCTGATAGGTCTGACTTCAGTTGCCAGTGATAGCAGTTTTATGGGCAGCATCCAGCATTGAGGTGTCCATGGCGTAGGTTGTGGGGACAGTAGATTTGCCAGCCTTGATGGTCACAATGATGTCTGTTTGCACTAGTGCTGAGTTGGGGTTTTGGCCTTATTTCCTGGTTGTGTGTTCCCATGCCTGATGCCCCTACCCTCCTGGAGGTTTTGTGAGCTACTCGCTTATCTTTTAAATAAATTCCTTTGCTGTCTGTGGCAGGCAAGCTTAGTTACTTTTGGTTGCAAATAGAAGTCCTAGGCAATCCACACAGGATATGAACCTTGCATTGAAAAGTGCTAAGAGCCGTGCATATACAAGATATTATCATTTGGAATTCTGATGCTTGAGAAGTGGGAGTGAGGGGACTGGGTGGAGATAGGCCTGAGTGTTGCATCTGCTGAGGGTTCAGACCAGTCTGGGCATGCCTGAGAGCCGGTTGGTGGGCAGGTGTAATGGGAAGAACTTGTGGCCTGGACACTGGCTCGACAGTTGGCTGACCCTAAGGCAGGTGTGTCTAGAGCCACAACATATTGGCGCAAGGACAGCAGGGCTGCAGCTGGGCACACATAAGCAGATTGGCAGCTTGCCTTAGCCTACTCTCGGAAGTTACCGACAGCTGGGGCCAGGAGATGGGGTTAGGTTATAAAGCAGGTCACCTGGAGATTTGCAGCTGCCCCGGGGGCATTCTCTCTGTGGTAGAAGGGAACACCTGCCTAGACAATGTCTCCACCCCAGGGAACCCGGGAGCCATCCTTGGTGGATTGAGTTTCCATCCCATGCCACTGTTGGGCTCCCTTGATCCCCCTGAGCTGTGGTTGGCTCTGTGGCCCAGTCTGGCTGTATTGCCAGAGTCCAGCCTCCTAGGCTGCCAGTGGGGTTTGTTTATTTGCTTTCAAGGCCCACTGTCATAGATAAGTTGGGGCTGAGGCTGGCCCTGCTGCTCTGGGCAGGAGAAGATGGGCTCTTGAAAGCATTATGATGGCAGGTATAGCTCTCTGGGGTCTTCCTATCTTGAACCCAGATCACCCCCAAATTGTTCCTGCTGGGACATGTGTGTGTATGGCAAGGGATACTCCTGCCTTAGGGTGTTCCCTAACCCCAGTATACAATGAACACTGATACTGACATGATCTCTGTCTTTGCCAGGAGCTAGCACACCTTCAGGTAGGCCAAGGTTACAATGTGTTCAGATTTGCCAGGAGTCATGGGCCATGTTCATATCAGAAATATGGTAGCATCATTCAGAGCTTCTGTCCCTGCCATAGCCACTGATTTTTGTGATGATGTTAAGATCGCAACTACAGATTTTAATTCTCTTGCTAAATATAACTATGCATAATGTTGTTTTGATACCAATTAAAATCCACTACCAAAACAACATCAAATATCAGTTCTTATTTTATTTTTATTTTATTTACTTTTTTGAGACAGAGTCTCACTATGTCACCCTCGGTAGAGTGCTGTGGTGTCACAGCTCACAGCAACCTCAAACTCTTGGGCTCAAGCAATTGTCTTGCCTCAGCCTCCCAAGTAGCTGGGACTACAGGTGCCTGCCATAATGCCCGGCTAGTTTTTTGTTGCAGTTGTCATTGTTGTTTAGCAGCCGCCCGCCAGCTCTGGTGTATGTGGCTGGTGCCAAAACCACTGAGCTACGGGCGCCAACCTGAATATCAGTTCTTAAGCAACATTTGATCCAGACAGCTTTTTGCTTAAGTTGCTCTGTCTGAAAGTGGCCTAGAGCATTACATACTTTCTCTTCTTACTCTTCACCATGACTTTATGAACCGTTATAATTCCCATTTTACAGACAAGGAAGCTGAGGTCCAGACAAGTTACAAGACTAGCTCAAGGTTACATAGTCAATGAGGGGCTGGTGAACTACCTCTCGGCCCCTTCCACTGTAAGGCAGCTCTGATTGTTGAGATGTTTCCCATACATGAAAGTAAAAGCTGCTTCTCCCTAAGTCAGTCCCATCCCAGTAGCCCTCTGTGACAGCTCCTGGCCTCCCTGCCTTCCTGCTTAGTTCTCAGTTCATGCCTTGGGCATTTCAACTCCTTCCCTTAGGAACAACTGAACCCTTTTGAATCAGCAAATTCTCTGACTACCTAGCCCCAAAGGCTCTGGAGTCCCATCTATCCTGGCAGGGCATGACAAGAAATAGTAGACTTGGACACAAGCTTTAGAAGGAGCTTGGTAGGAAGTTCTCTTTCTCCAAGAAAAATGGGAAGAAAACAGTCAAAACAGCAGAAACAGCAACAATACGGCACTTATATTGCTGCATGGGGATTTTTTGTCTGCTTCTCTGACTAGAAAGAGTCTTTAAGAGAGCAGGAATTATTGCTATTGTTTTTATTGCTATGTCCCCAGTGCCTTGAATGATACCTGGAACATAGTGAGTATTAAAATATTTGCTTATTTGATTAGTATTACAGTTCTGGCCGGCTGCGGTGGCTCATGCCTCTAATTCCATCTCTCTGGGAGGCCAAGAGTGAGACCCTGTCTATGCCAAAAATAGAAAAATTAGCTGGGTGTGGTAGCAGGTGCCTGTAGTCCCAGTTACTCAGGAGGCCGAGGCAAGAGGATTGCTTGAACCCAGGAGATTGAGGTTGTAGTGAGCTATGACGATGCCACAGTACTCTAGCTGGAGTGACAGAGAAAGACTCTGTCTCTAAAAAAAAAAAAAAAAAAGTAAAGTTCCACATCTAGTGCTATTTCTTCACTTCCTCTGGTTACTAAGTTGTTTAAGGAAATAATGTAAAGTAATCTCCCAAGTTCATGACTTTGAATTTTGTTTTCTCTTACCTCATTGGCAGTTTTTCTAATTTTTTGTGATTTTGATTGGATACCCTTAATAATATGTAAAGTATGTTGAATAAATAACCCTTCCTCAAATGCAATATTTTTTATTGTTTGGGATTCATTGAGGGTACAAAGAATTAGATTACACTGATTGCATTTGTTACATAAAGTCCCTCTTATCAAATGCAATTTTTTTTTTTTTTTTGAGACAGCTGTCAGCCTGGGTAGAGTGCCATGGCATCACAGCTCACAGCAACCTTCAACTCCTGGGCTTAAGTGTTTCTCTTGCCTCGGCCTCCCAAGTAGCTGGGACTACAGGTGCCCGCCACAATGCCCAGCTATTTTTTGGTTGTAGTTGTCATTGTTGTTTGGCAGGCCTGGGCTGGATTCTAACCCTCCAGCTCTGGTGTATGGCTGGCACCTTAGCCACTTAAGCTATGGGTGCCAAGCCTCAAATGCAATTTTATTTGCATAACCCTAAGTATAAACTGGAATTTGGTTCAGCTGTATCCTATGGAAAGACATTTTTACTCTTTTTTCTTTTTTTATATTTTAAGAGATAAGGGCTCACTTTATCAGCGGGCTGGAGTGCAGTGGCATTTTCATAGCTCATTGCAGCCTTGAACTCCTGGGCTCAAGCAATCCTCCTGCCTCAGTCCCCTAAGTAGTTGAGGCTCTAGGTGCCCATGACATCTGGCTTTTGTTTTTTGTAGAGATAGGATCTGGCTATAATTGCCCAGGTTGGTCTCAAACTTCTGGGCTCAAGTGCATTCTGCAACTTTCTGATTTGAATTTTGTGCTTGAATTCAGAATGTAGAATCATTAGTAGACCTCTAAATGAGAGGAATGTTTTTCTTTGTTTATATACAAATAATGCATGCTCATTGTTGAAAATGAGAAAAAGATATATGTATAAGCAAAATGATGAAAATAGAAACCACTTATATTCCCACCACTTAGAGATAGTCACTGCTAACATTTTTCTGTTTATATCAAACATTGAAATTAGCTAACATGGTGATTGATTTAAAGAAGGAGCTGCATTTTTCTGTTGAGAAAATGAACATAGGAGAGCTGGTTCTTAGCCCAGGGCTAGTTGAGCTAAGAGATCTGAGTTAGGGTTAGGGCCTGAGTCCCACAGATCTGAGTTCAGCAGGCCATAGGTGGCAAAGGGAAAGGATGGGGTCACCTTCAGTTCACATCCCAGAATATAACCTTGCAGGGTGACCCCAGAAGTGGCAGGAGGCTGGAATGGGGCTTGAGTAAGAAAAACAATTTGGACCTGTCTGAACATTGCAGATCTGATCTGCAGCACATTTTGTGAAGTTTTCCTAGAAATGGGAGTGCCTTTTCCTGAGAATTGAAGGCAAGGTTATGTTGGGAGATTTGGCTTCAGGGTGGCTCACTAGTCAGAAAAACACAGCCTGTGCAAGGAAGGCTCAGGGGGTAGCAAGTGCGGAGAGCACAGGGGCTCACCGTGTGTTCTGGTTTGTCTTCTGTCAGTTTTCTTTCACCCTGAGTTCCTGGAGAGGGACTATGACACTTCTGGGTCACGACCCAATACAGGAAAATGTAAGGATCCATGTGAATCAAATCTCAGCTCAGTCCCTCTGTGCCTGAGTATCTTCAAGAGAAGTCTGGGGCAGGAGCAAAATGGCTTGCTCGTTGTTTTCAAATTTTGCCTTCTTCTACGTAATAGTCATCTTCATATTAAAATAATTTTTTGTAAAAAATCATTAAGCGAAGTTGATCTTCCAGAGTGCTCAGGGCACAGGCACTTTGAGAAAATGTTGGTTGAATGAATATTTTTCACCCCCCTCTCCAGGATCAGGTCCTGGCATGCCTATAAAGGGATGATGGGTCCACTGGGCTAGGAGACAAATTAATATTCACTGGGTACCACATGTATGCCAGGTAAGGTTCCAGATGTTTTACCTACAGAGCTTCAGTTTAATCCTCATACAAGGATCTTTGTTTTATAAATAAGAAATTGAAGAATCAAAGAAATTAGATAACTTTCTCTAAGATATGAAAGAGTAGAATCAAGATGAAAATCTTGGTGAGGCTGGAGCTCAGCTCTCCCATGTGGCTCCCTGAGGCTGGTTACCCATAATTTTCTCAGAGACTACCTTGGGAATGAGACCAGCTTCTGTGTCCTGGGGGCATTAAAGAGACTCCCCATGTCTCTGTTGAAGACTAAAAGGGCAGGGATCACAGGAATGCAGCACCTCTAGGGGTCTGGAGCAAGCACAGTCCAGAGTGGACTGAGCAGGTGGAAAAGGAATGAACTGTGGTGGGCAAGAATGGGAAGGAAGTAGAGGAAGCCTCCTATGGTTGGAATGTTTGTCTTCCCTAAAACTCATATTGAAACTTGATATCAAATGTAACAGTATTAAGAGGTGATTAGGTCATAAGGGCTCTGGGTTAATGGGTGAATGAATTAGTGGATTATCTTAGGAGTGGGTCTATTATAAAAGCCAATTTGACTTTCAGTGCACTCTTCTTGCCCTATGATCCCTTCTGCCATGTCATGATATAGCATGAGGGTCTCACCAAAAGGAACCAGATGCAGCCACCTGATCTTGGACTTCCCAGCCTCCAGAACTATAAGAAAGAAATTTTTTTCTTTATAAATTACCCAGTCTCAGGTATTCAGTTATGGCAACAGAAAACAAACTAGCATAGAGCTCTGTTCCCACCTCAGATAGATTTCCTGCACAGAGCCTGGAGCCTAAATCAGTGGGCTGAAATCTCAGGTAAAGCTGGGATGAGGGCTATGAAGACCCTGTTTGTCCTCAGCCTTGCAAGTCAGGGAAACAGCCTAGCCCTGTGGAGCCTTGGCCTCCTCCCCTCCCTGGGTGATGAAGTCAGCCCAGCTTCACCTTTGCTTCATGAGCTCTGAGACACAGGCAAACCAGGGGTGCTGCGCTCAGCACCCACCCTTAGAACAAGAGCTTTGGAGTATATCTTCCTTGCTCCCTAACTTGCCACTAATGTGCTTCCTCATCCGTGGTCTGATGGAACTGAAACCTTTCTCCCTTCTATTACCATCCCTCCCTCTTCCTGGGGCTCACTGGGTCCCTTCCCCTCTGGATCTTTTGGGCAATGGGTTTCTTCATCCCCCAGAGTAAAGGGGCTGATAGAGGTAGAGGCTGCACCATCCTCATTCCTGCAATGGAAGGGGAAGTGGCCATACCGGCTTCAGGAACGGTGTCTTTTTTGCCCATTTATGGATAAGATTCCTTTAAAGCACCTACAACTCATTGAAATCTTTTAAGATTGCTAGCTGCAAATTTTAAAGCCGTCCTGTTCCTGGGAGCTTGATAAGGGCTGAATCTGTGGTCCTATCTGAGGTCCTCTGTCCTGGCCCTTTTCTGGCCCACACTCCATTTGACTTCTAGAGAACTTTCCAGCAATCGCTTTTTCCCCAGCAGGCCTTGCAGATACGCTGGTGGGGCATAAAGTGCAATGTGGTTTCTCCGAAGCCAGAGTGGACCCTCACTGCTCATTGTATAAGTAGCATGTGACTTGGGGGAAGGGGTCCTCAAACCATGTTCTTGAGGCTGCAGACCCTCAGGTCCACTGGCAGTGGGACATGCCTGCTGATTTGATCCCCTTATTCAGTACTACAACTATGTCCAGCCTGGTCCTGTCCCACCTCATGGCTGCCCACTCATGGTGCAGCCCTGTGAGCTGGGTAGCCTTTGGTTTAGATGTTCTTCACTGAGCCCTTTCTGGTTCTTGCCCCAGATTCTTCAAGAATAGCTGGCCACTCACACTGGTACTGACCTTGGGATGCTCTGTGAGGAAAGGGACAGCACTGCCGTGTTATTTCAGGGTAACATTCAGGATAGTTGTCCATTTTAGCTTGCTTGATCTTTCCAACTTTGTTTCTAATCTGTTAATGGCTCAAGTTCAAGTTTCACTGGCTCCACTCAGCTGTGAGTTGTATGTCTCTAGTTGAGGGAGTCACTATGGCTTTGTGGAACTTTCTAAAAACACAAATTACAAGGTTCCAGATTATTCACAGATGTCCAAGAATGGTGGATACCTTGATGGTCAGTGAGAGCATTGAAGTTCCTGAAGCAGATATGGCCACTTCATCTTCCTCGGGGAGCCCACGATGTCTGCTCTTCCTCCTATGTTGCATCGGGGCGAGCATCTGTAGTCCCAGCTACTTGAAGGCTGAGGCATGAGGATCACTTGAACCAAAGAGTTTGAGGTTGCTATGAGCTATGATGATGCCATGCACTCTACACAGGGCGACTGAGTGAGACTCTGTCTCATATATATATATAGATCATTCCCTGTTACTTACCTCTATTACTTCCTGGAGCAGACCTGAGGTTGAGAGCTGAGGGTCAGCAAGGCCATGTGGCCATGGAAGGCACTTGACCCTGGTCAGTGACTCAGAACAAGGTGGGGTGCTAGTTGCTTCAACGTACATTGAGGTCTGTTGAAAACATCAACTGCAGCTGTTCAACTGGCTTTTCTATTTAATATCTTTGAAATTACAGCAGATTATGATCTCATTTTAAAAAGAAAACTGCAAAAGCCTCTTGTCTGCCAAATCCCAGCTGTCCCCAGAGCAGCTGTCATATAGCCAGAGCTCCCAGTGGCTGTAAAGCCCTGTGTCCAGCTGTACCTTCTCTACCTATCCCAGCCTGGAATAATACAACCTTTCATCTTCTCTGTGGGGCTTCAAGACTATTGAACTCTACTGGTACAAAAGAAAATCAGCACCACTACAAAGATGGTTTCCAACTTGGCCAGCTCTTTGCCAGTCCTTTTGTTCACACTTGGCTGGACTCTAATTCCCTGCCCCATGGTGGTTATTTCCTGCCTGTCCAACTCCCCTCAAATTGTCCAACCACCACTATCTCTGTCTCCAGTGACCTTGACTTCTGCCTCCTGGGGAGAGTGGAGCACATCAGTTTTCCAGCTCTTCTCTTTGCTTTTCTTTCTTTCTTTTTTTTTTTTTTTTTTTTGGAGACAGAACCTCAAGCTATTGCCCTTGGTAGACTGCCATGGCAACACAGCTCACAGCAACTCCAACTCTTGGGCTTAAGTGATTCTCTTGCCTCAGCCTCCCAAGTACCTGGGACTACAGGTGCCCGCCACAATGCCCGGCTATTTTTTGGTTGTAGTTGTCATTGTTGTTTGGCAGGCCCGGGATGGATTTGAATCTGCCAGCTCTGGTGTATGTGGCTGGGGCCTTAGCTGCTTGAGCCACAGGCACTAAGCCTTCTCTTTGCTTCTAGTAAGATCCACATGGCGTTTCCAAGACCAACCTTCCTCCTAGACTCTCCTTTTATCCTCTCTTTCAGATATCAGTACAATAAATTACCCTTTCTTTCTTGGATTCTTAAATCCTACCCTTGTGTCTGGTTCCTTTCCTTCACCCTACAAGCATGATTGTTTCTCATCCTAGAAACCTTACTTTCACCTTCTCTCTCCTTAGAGCTCTCACCCTGCCCTTCACAAACTTCTTGAAAGGAGCCCACATTTTGTACCTCTATTTCCTCAGCTTCTTCACTTCCTACCACGTCTGAATTCCATACCCACCAGACCATGGAAACTGTCCCTGTTAAGGTCACCAATGACTTCATCTTTTTTTTCTTTTTCTTTTTTCTGAGACGGAGTTTTGTTTTGTTGCCCCAGCTAGGTTAGAGTGCAGTGGCATCATCATTACTCATAGCAACCTCAATCTCCTGGGCTCAAGTGATCTTCCTGCCTCAGCCTCCCAAGTAGCTGGGACTACAGGTGCGTGCCACCAGGCTCAGCTAATTTTTCTATTTTTTTGTAGAAACGGGGTCTTTCTCTTGATCAGGCTGTTCTCAAACTCCTGAGCTCAAGCGATCCTCCCACCTCATCCTCCCAGAGTACTAGGATTACAGACATGAGCCATTGTGCCCAGCCACCAATGACTTCTCATCATATTATTACATAACATCTTTTAACTCTTCACTTGTATAGACCTACCCCAGGATATTTCTGTGACTCCTTCTTCAAAACTGTTGCGATTTTGTCAGCATTTCTTGTCCCCTGTGCCTTCCAGCTGCCTCCTCTGACCTCTCATCATTGGACCAATCATTAAATATCAGTATGCCCTGGATCCTGGCTTTCTACCAGGGGTTTTAGTGAGAGGAGGCTTGAATGTGGCCAGTGGCTGCCCAGCAGAGCTCTGCAGAACCCCACATCACCGGGTCTCTTTGATTATCCACAGAGCACATAGCCTTAACTGAGAGGAATAAATGTCTCATAATGGAAATTCAGGCATTGGAGCCTTGGTGGCATGGGGGCAGTGAGGCCTTGTAAATGACTTTCAGATTTCCCTATAGGAGGCCAGATACTTCTCTGTTCCGGGACTTAGCCAACTTGGGGGACATAGAGGTATGAGTCGTATAGGCTCTGTGCCCACAGGACTGCTCCAGAATCGTCCACGTAGACACACATAGCATTGATTCCTTTGACTTCACAGGTCTGTAGTTCCCTATCATGTGGGTATACCACCATATCCATTCTCCTGATGAACCTGAAGACTGTTCCCAGTTTCAGGTTATTTCCCTAGTGTTGTCATAACACTCTCATGCTTGACCCTTGGGCACATGTGCAGGAATTTCTCTAGGGTCCATGTGCATCTTGAATTTGACTAGTTACTGCCAAGTTGCTTTCTGAAGGTTGTGCCAAGTGCAAATTCATATCAGCATGCATCGTAGCCCCCAATACTCTAAACAAAAAGGAGAAAGCACAGGCCCCACCTGGCTTGATCCAGCCACCCCCTCACTTTTCTTTGCTCCCAGGCTGCTCTGTGCTGCTGGAACATCCATCATGGCTGTGTGGGAACCATGCCAGACCCCAGTGGCTGGTTCCAGCCTCACTTGGGCCCTCAGTGCCGTTTGTCAGCCCTTTTGCTTGAGCCCGTGTTCCACAGTGAGGCTATTTCTAACTTTTCCAGTATGGGAACTTTCTCACTATGAGTGCCTGCTGCCAGGGCCAGCTACATAATTGTAGGACCCAGTACAAACAAAAATATGGGGCCTCTTGTTCACAAAGTAGGAAAAAGCTTTCTCCTTTCCTCCCCCGCCCCTGTCTTTCTCTCAACTGGTAATAGTGTTTTTTATTTGCCATTTGCTGCTGCTCTTCCTCAGGCACAAGGGTCCCTCCATAGCTCCAGTGCAGACCCTTGACACACGCATACACAACCCCCAACCCTTCCTGCACCCAGACCCTTGCTGGGTGTCCCAAAACCAGTCCCAAGGAGGTGGGGAAGTGGCAGGAGCTAGAACTGCAAGTGAATGGAGGCGCCCGGCTGCCGTTTTCAACCTTCCTAATGCCGCAGTGTACTTCCATTGTTAAAAAGGGGTTGCGACCCACGGGTTGAGAGCCGCTGACTTACAAAACACAAACTCACAGACAAAAATATTAAGGATTTCAAGATAACAGCTGCAGAGCGTTAAACCCTGAGCTCAGGGCCCTGCCTGGTACACCCCTGAGACCTGAAGCCCAAGTTCCCTTTGCCTGCTGTATCCTGGGTGCTCTGGAGGACCTAGTGAGAGTGTATTGAGTTTTATTGGGACAAGTGACACGATTTCTTCAAAGAGATCCGCAAATTGTCAAGGTTATGTTGATTTCGAGTTTGTACTCCATCCTTCTCGCTTGATGGCCTCAGCCGCGGAATCTAATTCTTCTCTTTTTTCTCTTCCTGTCTGTAGTGTAGCAGTGGTTACAGTCAAGGCACTAAGGTTTCAGTTATCCAAATAATGGTTAAAACTATTCAATGGAGGGCGGCGCCTGTGGCTCATTGAGTAGGGCGCCAGCCCCCCATACCGAAGGTGGCGGGTTCAAACCCGACCCCGAACTGCAAAACAGAAAAATAGCTGGGTGTTGTGGCAGGCGCCTGTCGTCCCAGCTACTTGGCAGGTTGAGGCAAGAGAATTGCCTAAGCCTAGGAGTTGGAGGTTGCTGTGAGCTGGGTAACGTGAGAGCACTCTACCGAGGGCGATAAAGTGAGACTCTGTCTCTACAAAAAAGTTTAAACAAAACAAAAACAAAAACTATTCAATGGAAAAGTTGGGAAACTCCTACTAGAGACTAGGGCAGTGAATACTGTTTGGCTAATCCAATGTGTGGCTTCTTGTTTAACTTAGTGAAGTATGAATTCAACATGATAATCACCCATAAAAGTAAAGGTGATGTTTGACTAATAAAACTACACTCCAGTCAAAATAATAAAATATATTAATAATAAAAGCATGATAAGAAATGGCATAAAGCTACTTTTGAAAAATTTCTGAACATTTTTTAAAAAAACTGTAAGATGGTTTTCCCAATAAATATCAAGAATAGAAAAATTAATTTAATGTTCTATTTAATATGAGTAGAAAGCACTCTCTTCTTGAATTGAAATTGGCTTTGGGTCAGGATGGAAAATTTAAAAGAATTCCAGGATTTCCTGAAATTAAGTAAGCAAAAACTTTGTAGGATATAGAAAAATTAGCCAAGGACTGTGGTAGGTGCCTGCGGCTCCTCAAGCCGCAGAGGAGGCTGAGGCAGGAGGATCACTTGAACCCAGAAGTTTAAGGTTGCTATGAGCTGTGATGATGCCACTGCACTCCAGCCTGGGCAACAGAGTGAGACTCTGTCTCAAAAAAAAAAAAAAAAACTTTGTAGGAAAAATCCTGTTTGTGCGTGTATGTGTAAATATTCTTGCTGTTTTAAAATAAATATTTGTCCGTATAAAAGGCATTTCCAAAAATAAATTTGGTTTCAGTTTTGTTTTTATTTTCTTTTCCTTTTAAAACTTAATTTAATATTTTCTTCTTTTTGAAAAAGTTATTGGAGCTGACACAGTTTGATGTTACTGCTTTTCAAAATACTGGATTCTGGGCAGTTACTAATAGCATTTGCTAGAAAAAAATGACACATGTAGATGATAAAGAAGCAACATAGAACACCCACATTTTTGTTTATTCAAAATGCAGCTACATATTTTGAGGTCAGTCTTTAACCATTTCACCCAACAGCCTGGGAGTCAGATTCCTAATTTGTCTTCTAATAAATTGAGAGCAGCAGGGCAGCTGCTGGCCCTCCTTGGAGACGGCGTGATGGCGTGGTTAGAAGGAAGCCGGGAGGGAAGTGTATTTATGAGAGGTGTGTTAGGTGCCTCTTGCTTAATACACATTCTTACTTAATGCTCACAACCAGGCCACTGACAGGTGGGGAAAGTGAGGTGCAGAGCAGGGCAGTCTGCTTGACCAAGGTTCACACCACTCTGTCCCTCTCCAGAACAGTGAGGAAGCTGGGCACAGTGTGCCTCCCGCCTGTAATCCTAGCACTCTGGGAGGCCGAGGTGGCTGGATTGCCTGAGCTTAAGAGTTCAAGACCAGCCTGAGCAAGAGTGAGACCTCACCTCTACTTAAAATAGAAAAATTAGCGAGGTGTTGTGCCAGGCTCCTGTAGTCCTAGCTGCTCGGAAGGCTGAGGCAGGAGGGTCCCTTGAGCCCAGGAGTTTGAGATTGCTGTGAGTTAGGCTGAAGCCATGGCACTCTAGGCAATGAGATTCTGTCTCAAAAAGAAAGAGAGAAAGAGAAAGAAAAGCAGGGAATCCAGAGGTGCTGAGCCCTGTGGTCTAGGGGAGGAAGCTGAGTGTTCTCTGAGGGCACCACAGGCCCTGGGTCTGGTTCTCCTTTCAGCGTCTCTTAGTCACTCAGGACCATATGGAAAAAACTGGCTGCCTTAGGAGGCAGGCCCCTGAGCCCTCCACCAGCCGTGGAGCTTTAGGGGAAGTTCAAATTCTCTGACTGGGGAAGTTGCCCTGTCAGCCTTTACCCAGAGCACAGCCCTAGGGGAGGGAGCCGTGTTTGGTGGGCAGGGCTCCCCACACAGCCTGAAGTTAGTGTTCTGTTGCTCAGGAACCTGAGGCCAGGGGACAAGCAACCTGCCCAGGACCCCACAGCAAAGCGTGGCAGAGTCTGGCTCCAGAGCTGGGCTTCTTGTGGCCTTTGCGCCAGTCAGCCTGGGCCATCCAGCTGCGGGTCATTGAGTGGCCATAGGTGACACGTGGAGAACTGTTAACCTGAAATTCCTCAGGGTCAGACTTCCTAACTGGACCTTTGTGGCCTATGGAAGCTTAGAAAACATTCTGAAGTGCCTGCTGTACCCCAGGATCGACAGGCCCGGGAAGAATCAAACTGCGGCACCCAGCCGGCAGCCCTGTCCCCAGAGTTGTCCTGGTCACTGTGCCTCTCCCCCCACCGGCCTCTCCCGTCTAATTGGCTTGCTTTGCTGACCCTTCAGGGCCCAGCGGTGTCTCTGAGATGCTGAGGGATAAACACACAGTGAGCCCAGAGGAGAAAGATGTCAAATTTGACAGGTGTCCCCAGCTACTTGCCGAGTTCCCTGTAGCCTCTCAGGTTCCTGGAGCCAAGCCTGGCTTAGCAACTGTCTCCTGGGGTCTCCAGCCCCAGCCCTCACTGCCCACCCCCACAACACTGTCTCTTAAATCTGAATTTGAACCTGCCTCTTGCTCATGCCTGCCTAGGAGTCCTGTGTCCCCTCCCTACCCAGTTCCTGAGTGTCCCCTGCTTTCTTACCAAGGTGCCCACCTTCTGATTCCCTGCACTTTGCTGCTTCCCTAGAGCCACACCTTCTTTGTTCCTGTCTGGGCCATCCCACGTCAATGGGGCCACGACCAGCTCACCCAACAGTTTAGCAAGTGGGTATGGGGTAGGGCCAGAGTTGGGTCAGTAGGACCCCAAATAGCCAGAAAATAGGAAGGACAGCTAGACATGGGGATGCCAAGGAGGCAAGGCGAGAAAGTCCAACTGTGATGGGGCCACAGCCTAGACACAGATGACATGGACAGGAAGGCCCAAACCTGGAGAGGGAAGTGGTGAGTGAGAAGCAGAAACCAGAGGCCACTGGAGCAGCTGAGGGACCTGAGCAGATCACAGGAGGAACTGTGCAAGAGGCAGCTCTGGGGCCACAGTTCTGACGCACACTTGCTCCTTGGGCGATGATGCACGGCGTTACCATCGGTCACTGTTTCACTGTCGCCTCTGTGCCCACTGGGGCTGCTCCTCCTCTTCTACCTCAGAACACCTCCCAAACCTTGCAGCTCATTTGTGCACACCTCAAGTGTCCCCACAAGCCCAGCCTTTGCTCCCAGCCCAGGCTGCAGGACCTCTGGCCCCAGGCCGGTGCAGGAGCTGCTCTGCTAAGACCAAGCACAGGGCCTACAGTCTTCAGGAGAGACCCCAGTGTGGTCTGGGAGTTTGTTTAGATCCTCTTGGAGCTCGGCCAGCCTTGGATGCTCTCTGAACGTGGCCAAGATTCACACACACACATCCCTGCTGGAATCTGGACGTGGTCTCAGTTGCTTCGGTCCGGCCCTGTTCTATCCTGAGTTCTTCTCCCTTTGCTCTGGGATAGAGTTCTGGAGCTCTACCTGGGCTGCATGGGGCACCCAACCAGCCAGACTTATTCCTGCTTCATGACCTCTCAGGGCCACGGGGATGAGGCTGTGATACCTGAGAGGAGCAGGGCCTTGTTCCTCCTATTTACATAGGAGTGCCAGCACATGGTGAGTGCCCAATAACTATTTGAATAGGGGTCTGAGTGCCGATTAAGGAGGCAGGTGTCAGGGCTTTGACCCCTCCATCCTGAGCCGCTTAGATGCATACCAGTGTGGGTTGCAAGGCGTGTTGCAGGGCTCCAAGGTTAGGCCTTAGACCTCAAAACCCTGTGTCCTTCTCCCACTGACTCCACACTTACTTCTAGTACCCTGCTCGTTGACGCCTTTGTTTCCCCTTATGCTCATGGCCAGGAATGCTCTCCTGAGAAGACTGCGTTCTATTCAAATCCAAGTGCATCACTCTGAGGAAGTACATGTGGTGATGACGTGCCACACCCTGGGCAGGTGCTCCGTCTGTGGCCTTGCTCACTGGAGTGGCCACTCAGGGCACATGGTTTCTATTAAAATCCGTCAGGAGGATTTCCTGGGTCACCTGGCCAGGTGGTGAGTTGTCATCTTGAAGTCTTCTGAGTGCAAGATCTAAAAAGCAAGGCCGTTCAGGGGCTGAACTTGGTAGGAATACCTGAGAAGGTGGGGGTGCTCCCAAGCTCCAAGCCTACAAGGCTAGGCTGGAGAGCAGAGCAAGGTCTGTGACGTCAGTGGAGGGCAGTGGGTGCTGATAACACTGCAGGCTGGCCCCGCTCAAAGTCAAGGTGAACTTCCTGAGGAAATGGAGCCGCAGCAAGGCCAAAAGGAGAGGATGGCTCTATGAGAAGCGTCATCTGACTTCCCAGGCACACCTGAAAATCCATGTTCAGGCACTTGCCACAACCAGATTATTTTGTGATTGCCCGTGAGAGACCATGTGATTTAAAGGAACACTCAGGGGGGCAGCGCCTGTGTCTCAAGGAGTAGGGCACCGGCCCCATATGCCGAGGGTGGTGGGTTCGAGCCCAGCCCTGGCCAAAAACTGCAACAACAACAACAACAAAAAACAATAAAATAATATTTAAAAAAAAAATAAATAAAGGAACACTCAGGATACTTGTTTACCAGGTGACTTATTCCTTTGTCATGTAAGTAGTGAACCCAACACATACATCTATTTTGTGGAATTCTTTTTCTTTCTTTCTTTTTTTCTTTCTTTTTCTCTCTCTCTCTTTCTTTTTTTTGAGACAGAGTCTCACTATGTTGCCCTTGGTAGAGTGCTGTGGTGTCATAGCTCACAGCAATCTCAAACTTGTGGGCTTACGCAATTCCCTTACCTCAGCCAAGTGCTGTGACTACAGGTACCCGCCACACACCCAGTAATTTTTATTTTTATTTTTATTTATTTATTTTTTGAGACAGAGTCTCACTATATGAGACTCAGTAGAGTGCTATGGCGTCACAGCAACCTTAAACTCTCGAGCTTAAGTGATTTTCTTGCCTCAGCCTTCCAAGTAGCCAGGACCACAGATGCCCGCCACAACGCCCAGCTATTTTTTGTTGCAGTTGTCATTGTTGTTTAGCTGGCCTGGGCTGGGTTCGAACCTGCTAGCCCCAGCATATGTGGCTGGCACCATAACCGCTACAGGTGCTAAGCCTGAGGATGGATTTCTGAACCAAGCTTTCCTTTGGTAAGGCTCATGCTATAAGAGGGTGAGGGCAGAGCCCAAAGGCTGGTAGGAGTGGCAGTGAGATGAGGCCTGCATTCATAGCCTCATGAGTACCTACCTCAGTTTACACAAATCTGTGGAACCATTGACACTGAAGCCCCTTGTGGTGCTCAAATGCAACAGAAATCAAGTTTCCTCCTTTAACAAAAATTTCTTTTGAGACAAAGTCTCATTCTGTCTCCCTGGGTAGAGTCCCGTGGCATCATAGCTCACAGCAACCTCAAACTCTTGGGCTCAAGAGTCCCTCCCTCTTGCCTCAGCCTCCCCAGTAGATGGGACTGCAGGGGCCTACCAGAATGCCTGGCAAATTTTTCTATTTTTTTTTTTTTTCATAGAGATGGAGTCTCGCTCTTGCTCAGGCTGGTCTCAAACTCATGAGCTCAGGTAATCTACCTGCCTCACCCTCCCGGAGTGCTAGGATTACAGGTGTAAGCCACCATTCTTTGATGTAAAGTCAAGTGTGTCACCTCAAAAAGTCAAGATCTGGTGGCCATGCACGAATGCTGGCCTGGCTTCTAGCTCTGGAGCTGGCTTAGCGAGGTTGCCAACCTCTGAGTGCCTCAGCCAGACTGACAGACTGAACAGAGGCCCACAGAGACTTTAATCAGGTCAGCGTGGTAAAGGTTGGAATCTGGATCCAGCAGGCATGAAGCCTTGCACATGGCATTGGCTTCCTGGATCCAGAATTTCATGGTTCACTGCACATTACATAAGGACCATCTCGTCTGACAGCCCCAACCTGAAGGGTGAGCCCTGGCAGTTCAGTTCCTCCAGAAGCCAAACATGGCTCAGCACTCTCTGCTGCCTCATCCGGTTCCTCAGCAATGTGGGAGGCTTCCTAGAGTGAGTCGCCACGCATGCCACGAGCAAGGCAGGAATGACTGTTTTGTCATTGCCCCACGGTTGGGTGGATTCCCCCAGAATCCTGGTGTGATCATCACTTGTCCCAGAGATAGACCAGCCCCTCTGCTGCTCCCCACAGAAGCGGCTTCATCATCACCATCATCCTCTTTCTCAACAGGAGAGGCTCGGTACAGAAGGCACAGTTCCAGTTCCCTTGAGGGTACAAGCTGGGGAGGTACAGCCGAGTTGGCAAAGGATGCCTAGATGGCAGAGGAGACTGAATCTGCAGATTCTGTAGACCAGCGGTTCTCATCCTGCGGGTCGTGACCCCCGGGGACTGTATTAAAGGGCTGAGGCATTAGGAAGGTTGAGAACCACTGCTGTAGACAGACCTCACCTATACCCAACCAGGAGAGCTGAAGGGTGACTGGTTAAGCCTAAAGGGCCAGGAGCTGCTGCTTCCCTGCCCCCTTCATTTGAACAGCTTTATTGAAGCATGACTGATGTACAGCATGCTGTACAATTTGATGAGTTTTGACATATGTCTACCCCTGTAGAACCATCACCACAGTCAAGTCAATGACTATATCCATCACTCATTCCTTTGTGCCTATGGGATCCCCCTTTCTACCCTTCCTGCTCCACTTCCAGCCAACCACTGACCTGCCGTTGGTCACTATAGATTAGTTCACATTTTCTAGAATTTCATGTACATAGGATTATACAAAATATGCATTTTTTGGTTTGCTCTCATTCAACATCATTTTATGGTTCACCTATGTCATTTGTATAAACTTCATCCCTTTTTATTGCTGAATATTATGCTACAGTATGGCGATGCCACCATTTGTTTATCCATTCGTTTGTAGATGGACTTTTCAGTTGTTTCTAGTTTGGGGGCTACTACAAAGAAAACAGCTGTCGACAGACATTTGTGCACAAATGTTTGTGTAAATATATGCTTTTGTTTCTCTTGGATAAGTGCCTAGAAGTGGGATGACTAGCTCATGTGGTAGGTAGATGTTTAACTTTTAAAGAAAATTGCCCACTGTCTTCAAAAGTGGTTGAACCATTTTACGTTCCCATCAACTGTTAAGAGTGTTACAGTTGCCCCATATCTTTGTCAACACTTGGTATGGCTAGTCTTTTTAATTTTATCCATTCTAGTGGGTGTGTAGTGGCATTTCACTATGGTTTTAATTTGCATTTCCCTAATGACTTTGCCCATCTTTTCATGCCCTTACCCACCATTCCTACCTCTTTGCCCTTTTTATTTTTTTTTTTTTTTTCCAGTTTTTGTCCAGGGCTGGGTTTGAACCCTCTACCTCTGGCATATGGGGCCAGTGCCCTACTCCTTTGAGCCACAGGCGCCACTCTCTTTGCCCATTTTTTAAGTTGGGCTGTTGTCATCTATGATTAAGTGTAAGGTATGTATACATATATATAATACATATAGATATTTGCAAATTATATACCCAACAAATCTTATATTATATATATATATATATAATTCATATACATATATTTGAAATATAAGCCTTTTGATGGATATCTAGTTTACAAATATTTTCTCTCAGGCTATGATTTACTTCTTCTTCTTCTTTTTTTTTTTTGAGACAGGGCCTCACTCCATTGCCCAGAATTGATAGAGAGCAGTGGGGTCATCACGGCTCACCACAAACTCAAGCTCCTGGGCTCAAGTGATCTTCCTGCCTCAGGCTTCCAAGTAATTAGACCTATGGATGTATGCTACCGGCCCAGCTAATTTTTCCTTTTTTTTGTGGAGATGAGGGTCTTTCTCTTGCTCAGGTTGCTCTTGAACTCCTAACCTCATGCAATCCTCCTGCTTCGGCCTCTCAAAGTGCTGGGATTATAGATGCGAACCACTGCACCTGGCCCCTACTTCATTTTTTTTTGTTGTTGTTGCCTACTTTGTCCCCTCCTTCATTTTTTTTTCTGTTGCCCAGAATTGATAGAGAGCAGTAGGGGTCATCACTATGTTGCCCTTGGTAGAGTGCCATGGCATCACAGCTCACAGCAACCTCAAACTCTTGGGCTAAAGTGGTTCTCTTGCCTCAGCCTCCCAAGTAGCTGGGACTATAGGCGCCAGCCACAATGTGCAGCTATTTTTTGTTGCAGTTGTCATTGTTGTTTAGCTGGCCTGGGCAGGTTTTGAACCTGCCAACCTCGGTATATGTGGCTGGCACCGTAACCACTGTGAGACAGGTGCTGAGCCCCCTACTTCATTTTTACAGCAGTGCTCTTTTCTTTTCTTTTCTTTTTCTTCTCTCTCTTTCTTTCTTTCTTTCTTGACAGAGTCTCACTTTGTCACCCTCAGTAGAATGCCATGGGGTCACGGGTCACAGCTCACAGCAACCTCAAACTCCTGGGCTTAAGCAGTTCACTTGCTTCAACCTCCCAAATAACTAGGACTACAGGTGCCCATCACAATACCCAGGTCTCGCTCTGGCTCAGGCTGGTCTCGAACTCCTGAGCTCAGGGCAATCCACCCACTTTGGCCTCCCAAAGTGCTACAATTACAGGCATGAGCCACTGTGCCCAGCCTATAGCAGTGCATTTCAAAACACGAAAGTTTTAAATCTTTTTGACGTTTTTAGATCAATGTATTGTTCTTTATGTTTTATAGCTTGTGCTGTTTGTATACTATTTAGGAAATCTTTGCCAAATCCAAAACCACAAAGAATTTCTCCTATTTTTTTCTAGTCATTTTATAGTTTCAGTTCTTACATTCAGGTCCGCAATCCTTTTGAGTTAATTTTTGCTTGTGGTGTGAGGTGAGGGTCTACGTTCAGCCCCCTGCTTTTAAGATTCCCAGGGCTCCGGGTCAGTACTCTACCTCCCCCACACCCCAAATCTCTTCTTCCACCTCTTCATGAAGCCACCACCCCTTCTATCTTTGGTGTCTCCTTAGCTCTTCAGCCTCTGACCTTCTGCTGTACATTCAAGCACTTGGTGGGGATAGAGACCCCTCACCCTGCTCCGGAAGCCCTGGACCCCCATCTGGCATTGCTCTCAGAGGAAAGACCAGGCAGCGTCCCTCTGGGGCCATTCTTCTCTTGATGGATATTTATTTCTAATGACAATTATTCTTCCCTGGCATCCTTCTGCTGCAGTGACAGCCAAAGGGTCTGGGACTCTCCACGGGGAGAGAAAACCAACCAGATGTCAACTAGCCTGACATCCTCATTGGCATGTACAGAAACCTCTGTGCGTGGAAGGTGGGCAGCCTGCCAGAGGGAGGGCAGGTGTTATCTTCATTTCAGGAGTGAGAAAACTGAGATTTCACAAGATCCAGTGGCCAGCTCAAGGTCACCCAACTGTCATGTCACACACAAGGGCCTGACTCCAGAGCGTGCCTTAACCCCTGGGCCACACTGCCAGGCACCAGGCTGTCCCTGTTTAGAACGGGCTCAGGCTCAGACTTCCTACTCCAAGGCCAGCAGTTCCTACCCTGTAACTGCTGCGAGTTGCATGTGGAATTTTCCTACCGCCAAGGCAAAATGCAGCCCCACATTCTTTTATGGTTTCAGAGAAAATCGACTTCAATGGGTGAGGAGTTTCAAAGGGTGTATTTAAGGACTTAGGTGCAAGCCAAAGAACTGGGGTGGAGAGAGGCTGGTTTTCCCTTTTTCAAATGGATCCAGACTTTATTTTTTTCCTTCTGCCCTTTGTTGGGTCCAGAAAGGAAGTGCTCCTGTGGGGTTTGGGTGTCAGTTCACAGCACTGAGGCGCTGCCCAACGTACCTGCCTTCAATTCTGCGTGTAGCAGGCCCTCCGTAACGTCTCAGTCCCCACCAAGGCCCATGTTTCTCAGCCTGGTCAATTTCCAACCTTTTTCCTTTCATTGGGCCTCTGTCCACCCAGCCAGGCTTGTCACCTCAGGGACATCCGTGCCCTTTACCTGGTGCATACCCTTTTCCTGTCCCTTAGCTTTGGAGGCACCAGTGCCTCTCCTCTTGGAGGACCAAGAACCAGCTTGGATCTCGGTTTCTGTCTCACAGACAGACTTGCTGCCCTGACACCCCACAAGCACGTCCACCTCATATGTGCTAAGCCCGCCTCTGAGGCTCAATCTTGCAAAACCTCTTCCCCTGTGGCCTGAAACTGGTAAGTAGGCATCATCCCATTTCCCTCTGCATAACTTGCCCATGTGTCGTATCTCCCCACCTAGACTGTAAGCTCCTGGCACGGGCAGGTCTGCTCCTTCCTCGTTCCTCCATCTCTCCTCCGCATCATCCAGGTAGTCCATCTCTGCGTGGATTGCTTCAGGCGGTTTTGCCCAGGTCCGAGTTTTGGCAGGAAGGGGGGAGGTTTGAAAGCTGCTGTTTACAGTTTTTCTGGGAATACTGGAAAGAAAACAGGCAATTGCGGCACAGAGACTCGTGTCCTAGTCAGGGCTGGAGGTTTGGGGTTAAGAAAGCTGGTGAAGGAGAGAGAAATGAGCGTCCATGGAAGAGAGGTCCTGAGCTCAGAGGTTACATCACCCCCGGAATGACCCTGCCCACGGAAACACCTCCATTGCTTCATATACAGGGAGGGCGCATGGCTGGGATAATTGCACAGCACCCACACGAATGTCCCACATGCCGAGCTCCAGGAGAACGTGCCCTGTCCTCCAAGCTGTGCTGTTCAGGAAAGGGTCTGCTTGTGTGAAGCTTCTACCCATCTGCTTGAGCTGGAAGGAGAGTTCAGAAAACCTGCACACCATGCCCTGTACAGGGCACTCCTAGGGCGCTGGCGAATGAAGCAGGCGTGGTCTTGGTTCTCAGTTAACTTGCTGTCTACTAGACAGGGTGACACGTGAACCCTCAAGCATGAGGCAAGTCTCTGCCAATCACTAAAGGAAGGAGATCGTTCCTGGGGGGAGACATTAGGAGATTGTTCCTGGAGGGGAGACATTTAGGAGGAGACTTCCGGAGGAGTAGGGATGGAGAGGGAAATTTGAGGAGGACGGATGTGTGTGAGCAAAGGTAGGGAGTCAGGAGCACCCAGGGCATGCTTGAGATAGCACGTGGCCAGCTCGGCCTGAGTATAATTGAAGACAGGGAGTAGGAGGCTGAGAGATTAGCTTGGGACCGACTTATACATATCCTTGAAAGCCAGCTGAGCACTTAGTGGGTATGACCTCTGAGTCAGACAAGCAGACCTAGCTTTGCTGCTTTGTAGCTGTGCCACCTTGGGCAAGTTAGTTTATTTCTCAAAGCCTCAGTTTCCTCATTGGTAAATCTGAGATGATGTTAAAACTGACTCATGAGGTAGATGTAAGCAGTAAATAAATTTACTACTTGCATCACACACTGTATATGCTCAACAAACAACCATTGCTAATGTTAGCTGTTCAGACCTTCCAAGGGATGGGTAGTTTCCAAGCCAAAGGGTAGCAAAGCCTCAGCAGACTTAGAGTGTGGATTAGAAGAGTCAGGGGGCATCAGTAAGATCTGCTGGAAAGGCCCAAGGGAGACCTTAAAAGTTCTAAACCCAATCACTGGCAGAACTCGGGTAAAGAGGGAAGGAGAAGGTAGGTTAGCAGCACTAACAACTATTGAACCTCAGGACACGACTGAGCAAAACCGAGGTGACTGGCAAGAGAAGAGGCACCTAACTAGGTTTCATGCAGACAACAATTCACGTTCAAGGATAATCCCCCGCCATATGCAAAGTCTCTGGCCTCAGAGATCCAGCACTAAGGGGAGTCAGAGGAGGAGTATGTTGTGAAGCCTGGTGGTGCTCAGACCAGTGCAGTAGACAAGTAGTGCTGAAGTCTGTGTCAGGAGATAGTAAGGATGCTCTGTGGGAAGGGGACAACTACAAAAGCCACACTGAGCAAGTAGCAAGGCCCAGCTCCATCACAGACACTATATGTTCCTAAATCCATTATCCTTTTTTTGTACTTTCTATTTTTCCTCATCTTTTTATTTTTCTTCAGTATCAATTATTTTTAAGTTGTTATCTTTCTTCTCCTCTACTAACTGGAAGTCATACACAGTAATCCTTTGTCTTTTTCTTTTAGTGGTTGTCCTAGTAATTACCACATGCATACTATTTATGACCTAAAGTTAATCACTCACTTTACTTTCCTATTCAATAATGCCAGATCTTAAAACTATTTAAGGGTCTCTATACGCTTCCCTGACATTATTTTTTTATTTATTTTGAGACAGAGTCTCACTTTGTCACCCTCAGTAGACTGCTGTGGTGTCATAGCTTGCAGCAACCTCAAACTTTGGGGCCCAAGTGATTCTCTTGCCTCAACCTCCCCAGTAGCTGGAACTAGAGGCACCTGCCATTGCCCTCAGCTCTATTTTAGAGATGGGGTCTCACTCTGGCTCAGGCTGGTCTCAAACCCATGAGCTCAGGCAATACACCTGCCTCGGCCTCCCAGAGGGCTAGGATTACAGGCATGAGACACACTGCACCCAGCCATGCCTTCTGACTTTAATTCTAGCTTGTTTTGTTGCAGCCTCAAAAGCCCTTAGAAGCATTATTATATTATGCAGTCAAAGTTTACTTAGCTCAGGCTAGGTGTGGTGGTTTGAGCCCAAGAGTCTGAGGTTGCTGTGAGCTGTGATGCCACAGCACTCTACCGAGAGGGGACAAAGTGAGACTCTGTACCAAAAACAAGTTTGCTTAGCTCTACCCACGTCTTTACCCTATTCTTGACTTTTTGTATCTTCTTGCCTCTTAGATCTTCCATCTGGGATCACTTCCCTGCTGCCTAATGTACATCCTGAATATCCTTTCATGAGAGTTCCCTAGTTATCCATTCTCACAGTTTTTGTTTTCCGAAATGTGTTTGTTTGGTGCTTATTCATAGAAGATATTTTCAATGGCTAATGAATTCTAGGCTGTCAGATCACTCCCTCTTCTGTTGCTGAGTTGACAAATAAGCTGTTAGTCTAAGGTACACTGATTTTTTTTCTCTAGTTCTCTCTTTCTTTCTCATTTTGCAATTTCCCATGTTGAAGTGTGTACTTTTTCTTTTCTTTCTTTCTTTCTTTTTTTTTTTTGAGACGGAGCCTCAAGCTGTCACCCTGGAGAGAGTGCCGTGGCATCACAGCTCACAGCAACCTCCAATTCCTGGGCTCAAGTGAGTCTCCTGCCTCCGCCTCCCAAGTAGCTGGGACTACAGGCACCCACCACAACGCCCAGCCATT
>CAUYRH010052573.1:0-24065 GCA_963574655.1 Perodicticus potto | reverse complement strand
GGGTTTATATAGTCCCAGGGAGTTGTTTTGCCGGAACTTCTTAGGGCATGGGTCTTCGTCAGTTACAGCCAGCTGTCCAATGAAGACCCAGGCCCTGGAAACTGACATGACATTGACCAGTCAGATGTGCAGGAAGAGCAGACAGCAAGGCGCCATCCATGAAATATACCAGCCAGAAGAGCACAGGAAGGAGAAAGCAAGGCCCAGTGTCTTCCGCACAGGTGTCCGGCCCTTCCCAAGCTGGTTCTTCCATCCGCCACAGCATCAGCGCCGCCAGGGCCAAGGCAGCGGTTGTAGGCCGCCTTGTCCTGCATCACTGTGATGTCAGCCACTAATGAAAGTCATTATCAATTACCCTAATTTCAGATAAAATATATTCAGGGCTTACAGTTCGCCAGATCTCGTTCTACGTACTTTGCAAGATTTTTGTCGTGATAACAATCCCCCTCCCCTTTTATTTACATATGCGAAATTTGCAGTTTAGAAAGAAGTACCTTTCTGTTACTGGCTGCAGGGAGATGTAACAGAAATTTGTCAGACAGTCGGTATAACTGCGTAACATCGTTATGAGGTGAAGACGACATCCCACAATACATTTCTCCTTTATTTTTTTTCACTTTTGCACACATCTTTTTTTTTTTGTTTGTTTTTTATTAAATCATAACTTTGTACATTGATGCATTTATGGGGTCCCGGGTACTGCTTCAATATACAATGTGAAATGCTTACATACGTTTCTCTTAATATCAATTTATGGAGATCCAGTTATGTGCCAAGCACCACATTGAACCCATTCATAGACATTTCTCATTTAAGCTTCCACGTTTCCCTGGCATGAAAAAGAAAAAAAGGAAATGTCACAAGAATGAGAACGTTCACTATACCTTCCTAGACCCCAAATCAGAACCTGGACTTTCGAAACCCAGAACTTGTGTGCCTGAGTTCCCCTCGCCCCCGCCTGCCCCACTTTATTCACCTCCTGGCCAAAGCAAATCTGTAGACAGCACCTTCCCAGTTAGATAATATCCCTGACAGCTTACAACAGGGTGGCCTGGCTCTGCCTTTCATCTAAGTGTTGTGGTGATTGACACAATTGTTGCAGACCCTGGAGTTTCCAGGGAGACATCTGGAAAATGAAGTTTGTGCTGCATCTGTGCAGACACAGCTGAGTCATCCAGTGCCTCCTGCTTTAACATCTCATTATTTAACTCTCTGCTCCCCTAGGCCCTTGTGTAGGGCGGATGTCATTACTTTGGATGTGGGCAAAATCACATCAAATAAAATTTCAAATACAAAATGAACTTCCAAGTTGCTGCCACTCCTCTTCGGAAGTTACCATGCTGTGCAGACTTTATTTCTGCCCTAATATCCATTTTCCCTACCTACGATCTGCAGTTCGTGTTGAATCACTTCTTAGGGATCCTATTTCAAAAATGAAAATGAAAATATTTCAGTGGGGACAGATATGTTGTTACGGCTCCTTTGAAGTATTTCTTTGAGTTCACTGCAAATGAACTCCTCTTCATCTTCTTATAAAGTCGGCTGGAATCCTCTTTCGTGTTGGTGTCAGGAAAACAAACAAAGAAACTTGGAGCCCATCCTTCTGGTTCCTTGTTTCCTCATCCATTGTAGATACGAATTGGTATCGAGATCTAGCAGCCTTGCCCCGTCCAGTTCTCCTGCTTGTTGGGACTGACTCATCACTGCTGTTCGGTTTCTCGAGGAGGAACTGTCTGACACCTGCTCCTCTCTCCTTTGGGGACGCTGGAAGCCTTCAGGGCTCATTGCTGTGAGCCTCCATAAAAAGAGCTCAAAAATCGGCGATGACATAATTAGGTTCATATTTTTTCTCTAAAGAGACATTTTCTTGTTCAAGTCTCTTGCCCACAATGAAATGGGATCACTTGTTCTTTTCTTATTAATTAGTTTGAGTTCTCTGAGGATTCTAGTTATTAAACCTTTGTCAGAAACATAATCTGCAAATATCTTATCCTGTTCTGAGGGCTGTCTGCTTGCTTTACTGTGTTCTTGGCTGTGCAGAAGCTTTTTAGTTTGATTAGATCCCAGTAACAAGTGATCCCCTTTCACTGTGGGCAAGAGAATTGAACAGAAGCTTCTCTGAAGAAGACAGGTGCACAGCCTACAGACACATGAAAAAATGCTCATCATCTTTAATCATCAGACAAATGCATATCAAAATAACGTTGCGATATCATCAAACTCCAGTAAGAGTAGCCCACATCACAAAATCCCCAAATTATAATTCATAATTGCCAAGTCAGAGAGGAAGCCCAAGTGCCCATTGACCCATGATTGGATTAACAAATTGTGGTACATGTACACCATGGAATATTATGTAGCCCTAAAAAAGATGGAGACTTGACCTCTTTTATGTTTACGTGGATGGAGCTGGAGCATATTCTTCTTAGTAAAGTATCTCCAGAATGGAAGAGAAAGTACCCAAGGTACTCAGTACTATTATGAAACCAATATATAAGAATCACCCACACTTTCCTATGAATGATAAAACACAACAGTAGCCCAGAATGAAGGACAGAAAAGGAAGGTGAGGGGAGGGAAGGGGGGAGGCCGGGTGGAGATAGGGTAATTGGTGGGACCTCACCTATTGTGCATAATGCAAGGGTACATGGTAAATCTATTAAGAGTATAAATGTCATAACACAACCAATAATTAAGTGAGGTGAAGGCTATGTTAACCAGTTTGATGGAAGCATTCCAAATTGTATATAAAATCAGCACATTGCACCCCATAAACACATTAATGTACACAGTTATGATTTGATTAAAAAAAAAGGAGAGACATTTTGTTCATCACCTGTGTGGCTGCTAAGAATCCAGGAGAAAGCACTCTAGGAAAAACACAAGAGCCCTCCCACTGGGTAAAGATGACATACCCTGTCCATTAATTAGAAGGATAATCTAAATGTATTTTTAAAAACACCAAATTTCACTAAGAACACCCACTTACAGTGACACCACATTTGTACACCTGGATCACGTTTAGAAAATACTTGGAAGATGTCACAAACATGGAAAAGCAATTATCCACTATTCGGGAGGCTGAGGCAAGAGAATCATCTAAGCCCAAGAGCTGGAGGTTGCTGCGAGCTGTGATGCCACTGCACTCTACAGTGGGTGACCAAGTGAGACTCTGTCTCAAAAAAAAAAAAAAGAAAGAAAGAAAGAAAGAGAAAAGCAATGATCCAATGTACTCATTGTGAAGTCAGTAGATGAAGTAACACATGCCGACACAAGAGAAAACTCAATTTAATTCAGGTTGGGGGAAGAGGGAAGCTCCCACCTAAGGGGTACAATGTGGGGGTACGTGGCATACCCCCTGGGTGAGGGCCACAACTACGACTTGGGCTCGACCTAACAAACCCAAACATCGTAACCTAATCGTTTATACCCTCATATTACTATAAAATTAAAAATATGTATATATAAAAAGAAAGAAATTACTTAGTAAATATTTATTTTGCTTTTTATTTTTTCTTGAAATCATTTATGATTTTGCAAGCTAAAAAAAGAAAAGGTGGCAGTCAGTGCGAACCTCAGCCGGAAGGATGCGTTGAGGTTGGCATACCCATCAAGGACAGTAACTACCACGGCTTCCAGTGCTTTGACCAAACCTCAGATGCGTGGCCTTTTGGCCAGGCGCCTGTGGTTTCATATTGTTGGAGCATTTGTTGTATCCCTGGGGGTTGCAGCTTTCTATAAATTTGCTGTGGCTGAACCAAGAAAGAAGGCCTATGCAGATTTCTACAGAAATTATGATGCTATGAAAGATTTTGAGGAGATGAGGAAGGCTGGTGTCTTTCAGAGCGTAAAGTGATTTTGAAATATAAAGAATTTCTTTGGGCTGATTTACATAGACGTTTGTCACAGACCCGTGTTCCTGAGCTATGAATATGAGTGATAAATAAACTATTAATGAATTAAAAAAAAAAAAAAAAGTTGGGAAAAAACTGAAAATCCTAACTACAAAGGACCCTGAATACCTGCAAAACAAAACACTCTACAGACGACCATGAATAACCACAAATTTCAAATCTCATGGTTTTCTGAAAGATTAAGGCAAAATTTTCATCTTACCTCCATAACATATCCATATTAAACACAATATTCATGGTTTTTCTTAAATCTTAAGGAACCGCCTATATCCCTTCAACCCAGATTTTAAATTAAATTCCAGATGTTATAATTTATCTGTAAATATTAGTATAACCACAATTATCACTATCATATCCTAAGAGAAATTAATAGTGCTCAAATTTTTCCTTTTGCTTCATTAGATTGTTTTCACGATTAGCTAGTCAGAAATAGAATTCATCCAAGCAAGATCCTTACAGATACAGCTGATATATCTGCATCACCATCAATAGACACATAATGTCTGGTTGGTCCCTCTCTTATGATCTGTGGGTTCAGGTTCTATCAGTCTTCCAACTAGTAGCTTCAGTAATTATTCATGATCTTTGTGTAGATATCATATTTTATCACAGTTTGCAAAACAGTGATAGTCTAATTCTATCATTTCCTCATTAATTAGATGGAATATGAATATAAAGAAAAACTTTTCACTGGACATGCTAGAGTGCAGCTGTAGTCCCAGCTATTCGGGAGGCTGTGACAGGAGGATAACTTGAGCCCAGGAGTTCTAGACTGCAGTGTACTATATCAATCAGTTGTCCAGTCTAAGTTCAGCACTTAGTGACCTCCAGGTTGGGAGCAGGGGACCGACCATCTGTTTGCCTAAGGAGGAATAAATTGGCCAAGGAATGGAAATGAAACAGGTCAAAACTCCCATGCTAATCAGCAGTAGGGTCACGCCTATGTACAACCACAGTACTCTAACCTGGGCAACTTATTACCTTGAAAGAAAGAAAGAAAGAAAAAACAAGGAAAAGGAAAACTTCTCTATATTAAATATTTGGTTATGCAGGAAAAAAAATTTTTTTGAGACAGAGTCTCACTCTGTTGCCCTGGGTAGAGTGCCAGGATATCATAGTTCACAGCAACCTCAAACTCTTGGGCTCAAGTGATCCTCTTGCCTCGGTTTTTCTATTTTAGTAGAGACAGGGTCTTGCTCTTGCTCAGGCTGGTCTCGAACTCACGAGCTCAAGCGATCCACCTGCCCCAGCCTCTCAGAGTGCTAGGATTATAGGAATGAGCTACCATATCCAGCCTATCCAGGAATATTTTAAAAGATAAATGCTTGACACCTTCAGCTTGCCCTCAGAATAAGTTTATTCTGTATCATCTTTCAAAGGTGATCATTATGATGTTTTGTAATTGTTATTGGTTTTAGGATTACAAAATTACAGCTTTTTAACACAAATAATGTATTATAATCTATATTTATGACTCTTTATTGTATGTCCAAATTAAGCTGCTGGCCCAGTTATCTTTGATAGCTGCCTGCTTTCTGGCTTAGTAAGATGTTCTGAATATTTTAGTTCCAAGGATAGAATCAGTCATATCTTCATATTCTGGATTCCCGAGTCCTTATAGTGGGAAATACAGTAGAACCTCCATAGTAGACCATCTCTCTACAATGACCACCTCTTTTAAGTTGACCTAATTTCTATAGACTGGACATGCACCACACATACTTGATGAAGTTCCTTATGTAGACCACCTCTGTGTGTTGACCAGTTTCTTAGACTCCCTTGGGTGATCAACTTACAGAGATTCTACTGTAGTAATAAACACATTATCACATGTTGTGACCCATTCTCTGGAAATTTCCTATCTATCCTTTTTCTTCCCATTTTTCCAGGGAACTGGAAAACTACTCAACTGGTTCTGTGAGGTGGGAAGTGTATTAAAAAATAAAGTACCCGGGCAGCGCCTGTGGCTCAGTGAGTAGGGCGCCAGCCCCATATAGCGAGGGCGGCGGGTTCAAACCCAGCCCCGGCTGAACTGCAAAACAAAAAAATAGCCGGGTGTTGTGGCAGGCACCTGTAGTCCCAGCTACTTGGGAGGCTGAGCCAAGAGAATCGCCTAAGCCCAAGAGCTGGAGGTTGCTATGAGCTGTGTGACGCCACAACACTCTACCGAGGGCCACAGAGTGAGACTCTGTCTCTACAAAAAATATATATATATATTTAAGTACCAAACTGGCTATCCAAACTATTAGACAATGTTCTTCTGTACTGCTAGCTACCCAAGACTAATAAATCTACCTTACTACAGATTATGGGGAAAAGAAAAGGGAAGAGAGGGAGAAGGCGAAGAAAAAAAAAAATTTTTTTTTTTTTAAAGATAGAATCTCACTTTATTACCCTTGGTAGAGTATTATGGTATCATAGCTCACAGCAACCTCAAAATCTTGGGCTCAAGTGATTCTCTTGCCTCAGCAGCCCAAGTAGTTGGAACTACAGGCACCCAACACAATGCCCAGCTATTTTTGGAGACAATGTCTCATTCTTGCTCAGGCTGGTCTCTAACTCCTGAGCTCAGGCAATCCACATACCTCGGCCTCCCAGAGTGCTGGGATTACAAGCACGAACTACCGAGCCCAGCCAAAAAATTTTAAGATAAAAATAAAAAGTTAAACATACCTATTTCAAAAAACATGCTATGAATATATGGACAAACTAGAATTTTAAAAGTAAAGTCAAGAAGATTGAACGTGTAAAAAAACAAATCCATGGGCAGCGCCCATAGCTCAGTGGGTAGGGCGCTTGCCACATACATCCAAGCTGTTGGGTTCGAACCTGGCCCAGGCTAGCTAAACAACAATGACAACTACAGCAAAAAATAACCGGGTGTCATGGCGGGAGCCAGCTACTTGTGAGGCTGAGGCAAGAGAATTGCTTAAGCACAAGAGTCTGAGGTTGCTGTGAGCTATAATGCCACAGTACTCTACTTAGGGCAACAGAATAAGACTGTCTCAAAAAAAGTAAATAAATAAAAATAAAAAATATGAATCCTAACTGCAGAGAACCTTTGTTTTTATCCACCTTCAGATATTTTACACTATTTTAAATTCAAAAAAGGTTTTGCTTCATTACATGGCATTTATGTGACCAATAAATAAAACATCAAACCTCTACTTACAAACATATTTATTGAATATATTATATATGAGTACTCCAAATAATTCATAATTTAAAGTCTTATAGAGGATGCATATGGTAGGTCACACCTATAATACCAGCACTTTGGGAGGCTGAGGTAGGAGGACTAATTGAGGTCAAGAGTTCATCAAGACCAGCCTGGGCAACATAGTAAGACCCTATCTCTTTAAAAAATAAAAAAAAAAAAAAAACCTCTTGGGAAGAAAAGGTCTGATATGACAACACGTTGAGCCAAAAACCCAGGAGGGACAAGCAGAATGACAGCACCAAATGAGATGCCAGAAATATAAGAACACCCCAAGCTCACAATGAGTAGCTTAGTGTTCACTACCTTTCCAAGGTGAAAAAAAAGTGTCATGAGATCTTCTCTGCAATGTTTAGCTAAAGGTAATCTAGCAAATTGTCAACTCAAACCTTAGACAGACATTTTTCTTCAAATCTGTTGGTCAATTTGCAATAAGCAGATTCTCTCACTCTCTTTTTTTTTTTCTTTTTGAGACACAGTCTCATTCTGTTGCCCAGGCTACAGTGCTGTGGCTTCAGCCAAGCTCACAGCAACCTCAAACTCCTGGGTTCAGGCAATCCTCTTATCTCAGCCTCCCAAGTAGCTGGAACAACAGCACCCACCACAACACCCGGCTAATTTTTCTATTTTTAGTAGAAATGGGATCTTGCTCTTCCTTGCTCAGGCTGGTCTCAAACTTATGAGCTCAACCAATCCACCACCCTCAGTCTCCCAGAATGCTAGAATTATAGGTGTGATCCATCATGCCCACCCTAGCAACGAGCAGGTTCTAATGACCTGAAAAATATACATTTTATTCAATTTTAATTTTAAAAAACATTTGTCCACTTTCATTAAGTGAAAATGTAGTACATAAGGCATTTTAAAAAATTCAACAGGGGGGTGGCTCAAGGAATAGGGTGCTGGCCCCATATGCCGGAGGTGGCGGGTTCAAACCAGCCCCGGCCAAAAAAATTAATAAATAAATAAGTAAAAATAAAAAAATGCAACAGTCCTATCTTATTTCCAATAACTTATAAATATTCCATAGGTATTACTTTCTTTGATCCCTTCAAAGGAAAAATTAAAAAATTAACATATAGTAAATAAAGCTGTAATAACACTACATACATAATTACTTCTAGCAATTACTTATCAAACAGCCAGGCACTGAAATTCTCATTGAAATTTCTTCAGTCATAGTACCAAGAGACATCTCGTACAGCATTGCTTTTACTGAACAAAACCTCACTTAATAAATGTTTACAGACTTATCAAGACTTGTTTAGTCTTCCAGTAGTTACCTATTACACAATTCTCATCTTTCAAGAGATCTCTTGTTGATCTTCAGAGCATGAAATCTGAGACAGTTTCAGTATGTAGATCCACAAATAAAAATAGAACAGATTCCAGGGACTCAAATTGAGAAGGCAGAGGAAGCACTTTAAGTCTTATTTAATAGGAAAACCTATGGTTCTATTCAAAATCATTAAATAGCTCATGATATTTTGCACACTTTGGATACAAAGTGTTGAATAATTCAAGATTGTACTTTTCAAGCTAGTTTTACTTTAGGATTACTAATAGGATTCTAGCATCTGCTATTGATTCAACAATATAAGATATAGAATCATTACACAACTTAACTCTCTTTATCAGTAACCTTAAAATATAAAGCTGACTTACTACCATTAAAATGAAGACCAGTTTTAACTCTCACATATACTTTCTACCTTCTGAAAGGCTTTCTATGGGTAGATTATTCTTTTCTTTTAAATTTTTTTAGAGATGGGACCTTGCTGTCCAGGTTGGTTTTGAACTCCTAGCCTCATGTGATCCTTTCACCTAGACCAGTGTGCCATGGCAGTGTACCGTGAGAGGAACTTAGTGCGCCCCCAAAATTTTTAAAGATCATTAATTATTTCTGAAAATAGTTCAAAGCACAATAAGTATATTCCTGTTTTTACTTTTTTTTAATCAATATAATTTAAGTATACCGTGGAAGTTTAACTATACGTTCGAGTGTGCCGTGAGATAAAAAAGTTGAAAAACACTGGGCTAGGCCTCTTAAAGTGCCAGGAATTACAGGCACAGGCAATATAATCAAATGTTACCGCTGGTCAATAATTTAGTATAAACATTGTACCAAGACTTAAACTGAGGCTCGGCACCTGTGGCTTAATGGGCTAAGGCACCAGTCACATATAACTGAGCTGGTGCCTTCGAATCCAGCCCGGGCCCACCAAACAACAATGACGGCTGCAACCAAAAAATGGCTGGGCATTGTGGTGGGCGCCTGTAATCCCAGCGACTTGGGAGGCGGAGGCAAGAGACTGGCTTTAGCCCAGGAATTGGAGGTTGCTGTGAGCTGTGATGCCACAGCTCTATCCAGGGTGACAGCTTGAGGCTCTGTCTCAAAAAAAAAAAAAAAAAAGACTTAAACTGAAATAATAATCCTAAATAGGTAGATGAGACAGTCAATGCACTCAAAATGTACTTTCTGTTGAGAAAGTAAGAACAATGAAAAGGAATAAAGATGCTTGAGAAAGGTGTACTAAGGAAGTAAATACAACTGTGGAAATTTAACAATTAAGGAGACTGGCAAGGTGTAGTGGTTCACGCCTCTAATCCTATCACCCTGGGAGGCCAGGACAGGTGGATTGCTTGAGTTCAGGAGTTTGAGCCCACCTAGATCAATAGCGAGACCCAGTCTCTACTAAAAGCAGAAGGAAAACTGAAGCAAGAGGATCACGTGAGATAAGGAGTTTGAGTTTCCTGTGAGCTATAATGCCATAATACCTTAGTCAGGGTACCACAGTGAGACTCTATCTCAAAAATAAATAATAAAGGGTGGCGCCCATAGTTCAGTGGATAGGGCGCTGGCTACACACACCTGTGGGGCTGGTGAGTTTGAACCCAGCCCAGGCCTGCTAAAACAACAATGGCAACTGCAACAACAACAACAAAACAGTCGAGCATTGTGGTGGGCTTCTGTAGTCCCAGCTACTTGGGAGGCTGAGGCAAGACAATTGCTTGAGCCCAAGAATCTGAGATTGCCGTAAGCTGCAACACCATAGCACTCCACCCAGGGCAACAGCTTGAGACTGTCTCAAAAAAAATAAATAAATTTAAAAAATAAATAAATAAATAATAAAATAAACAGAGATCCCTTCCTAACGACTCTTACAGAGATTAAAATTTAGCAGCTACTTGAACTCTATGATTCATTTAAAACTTACTGAATACCTACGTATGCCCAGTACTGTACTATATGGTAGTAATGTAACAAAGTATAGGTTGAGTATCTCTTCTCCGAAATTCTTGAGATCAGAACCATTTTTTATTTCAATTTTTTTTTTTTTTGACTGAGTCTCACTTTATCACCTCGGAGCCACAAAACATGGCTATTTTTAGAGATGGGGTCTCACTCTGCCTCAGACTGGTCTCGAACCTATGAGCTCAGGCAATCCACCCGCCTTCACCTCCCAGAGTGCTAGGATTACAGGCGTGAGCCACCACACCTGGCCTTTTTCTAGATTTTTGGAATATTTGTATATACATAATGAGACATACTAGGAATAAGTCTCAAGTCTAAATACGAATTTTATTTACATTTCATCTCCTAACATACCTCATTTTTAGTGCACTTCACCTTATTATACTTTGAAGTTATGTTCTTTTACAAATTGAAGGTTTATAAAAACCTTGCACAGAGCAAGGCTTCAGTAACATTTTTTCAATAGCATGTGTTCACCTGGAGTCTTTGACTCACATTTTGGTAATTTTCTCAGTATTTTAAACTTTTTCATTACTTTATCTGTTACTGGTCTGTGATCAGCAATCTTTGATGTTAATATTGTAACTATATTATGGTTGCCCATGTAAGACAGCGAACAATTGATAAATTTTTAAGCTCTGAGCCACTGACCAGCCATTCCCTCTCTTTCCTCCTCAGGCCTCCCAATTCCCTGAGATACATACAACACTACTAAAATCAGGCCAATAATTAACTCTACAATGGCCTCTAAGGTTCAAGCGAAAGGAAGATTCACCCACCTCTCACTTTAAATCAAAAGCTAGGCCAGGTACAGTGGCCTACATGTTGACTTTTGTTTGTTTTTGCAGTTTTTGCCCAGGGCTGGGTTTGAACCTGCCACCTCCAGCATATGGGGCCGGCGCCCTACTTCTTTGAGCCACAGGTGCCACCCAACAACAGGTTGACTCTTAATAAGAAATAATACTAGTGGTGACATTAAGTTGAAGCTAATGCTCATTTGCCATTTAAAAAATCCTCAGGGTGACGCCTGTGCTCAGTGAGTAGGGCGCCGGCCCCATATGCTGGAGGTGGCAGGTTTCAAACCCAGTCTCGGCCAAAAACTGAAAAAAAAAATCCTCAGGCCCTTAAGAATTATGCTAAATCTAGTCTGCCTGTGCCCTGTAAGTGGAACAAAGCCTGTATGACAGCACATCTGTCTACAGCATGGTTCACTGAATACTTACTTCAAGCCATTTTAAGACCTACTTACTGCTGAGAAAATGATTCCTATCAAAATATTACTATTCATTGACAATGTACCTGGTCACCGTAAAGCCCTGATAGACATATACAAAAAAATTAATGTTGTTTTCTTTTTTTTTTTTTGAGACAGAGTCTCACTATGTTGCCCTCGGTCCGTAGCGTCACAGCTCACAGCAACCTCAAACTCTTAGGCTTTAGGGATTCTCTTGCCTCAACCTCCCAAGTAGCTGGGACTACATGCACCCACCACAATACCTGGCTACTTTTTGTTGCAGTTGTCACTGTTGTTTTAGCAGGCCCGGGCTGGGTTCGAACCTGCCAGCCTCGGTTTATGTGGCTGGCACCTTACCACTATGCTATGGGCACTGAGCCAGAAAGTGGTTTCTTGAAATAGAATCTGCTCTTGGTGAAAATGCTGTGAACACTGTTGAAATGACAACAATGGAGACTGGGTGCGGTGGCTCACACCTGTAATCCAAAGACTCTGGGAGACTAAGGCAGGTGGATTACTTGAGCCCAGGAGTTCAGAGGCCAACCTAAGCACAGCAAGATCCCATCTCTAAAAATAACCGGGTGTCATGGCAAGTGCTTATAGTCCCAGCTACTCAGGAGACTGAAGCAAGAGGATCACTTGAGCCCAAGAGTTTGGGATTGCTGTTAGCTATGACACCACTGCACTCTATCCCAGGGTGACAAAGTGAGACTCTGTCTCAAAAAAAAAAAAAAGAAATGACAACAAAGGGTTAAAAATATTACATAAACTTACATAAAGCAGCAGCAGGGTTTGAGAGGATTGACTCCAGTTTTGAAAGCAATTTCATAGGCTACAGAGAAATCTTTCATGAAAGAAAGAGCCCACTAATGCAGCAAACATCATTGCTGTCTTGAAGAAACTGCCACAGCCACTCCAGCCTTTAGCAACTGCTGTCGGCAAGAGTCAGCAGCCAACAGTAAGGCAAGACTCCCACCAGTAAAAAGACTGGCTTGCTGAAGGCTCAGATGATCCTCAGTATTTTTTAGCAATTTAGTACTTTTAATTTAAGGTATGTACATTATTTCTTTTAGACATAATGGTATCTCATACATAATACAACCACAGTATAATGTAAATACATCCTTTATATATACTAGAAAAAACAATTTGTGTAACTCATTTTATTGCAAAATTTCCTTTATTACAGTGGTCTGGAACTGCATCTGTGACAGCTCTGAGGTGTATCAGTACACTTTATACACACAGACCACTGGGCTATGGACGCCAAGCCAGAAAGTGGGTAATTTTTTTTTTTTTTTTTGAGACAGAGTCTCATTCTGTCACCCTTGGTAGAGTGCCTTGATATAACAGCTCACAGCAACCTCCAACTCTTGCGCTTAGGCGATTCTCTTGCCTCAGCCTCTGGAGTAGCTGGGACGACAGGCATCTGCCACAACGCCTGGCTATTTTTCGTTGCAGTTTGGCCGGGGCCGGGTTCAAACCCACCACCCTCAGTATATGGGGCTGGCGCCCTACTCACTGAGCCACAGGCGCTGCCCCAGGCTGGCTATTGTTAAGCTAATTATCTCTGACCTCATAATCATAATGTTTTTTAAAGACAAATACTTCATTTAATTATGTTATTTTTAGCAAATTTTCTGCCCAATTGTTCAAGACTATGTAAAACTTTCTAAATCCTATAATGTAATGTGTATCCTGTGTTACAAACTTAGCATATACACACATGTCATCAAATGATTATTCAAATTACTATTCTGGATTTAGATCAAGGCAAGTTCAAGAACCGATGGAAAATAAGAATACCCATCTCAGTTAACATGAACTGATCAAATACCATTGTGGTTATAACTGTTCAACTATAAAGACACCCACCTTTTCATACAGCTATCATGAACCATCCCATCAAATTCCTGACAGTCATATATAAACCTCTGTAGAAATTACTCATGATGTAGTCCAAACATATTATACTCTACAAAGGATCACACTTGACTCAACAATGGGAGAAAGAGATGAATAAAAATTAAGAAACAGGGATACTGAGACCAACCTAAGCAAGAGTGAGACCCTGTCTCTACTAAAAATAGAAAAATTAGCTGGGTTGTGCCAGGTGCCTGTAGTCTCAGCTACTCAGGAGGCCTGAGGCAGGAGAACCTCTTGAGCCCAGGAGTTTGAGATTGCTGGGAGCTATGATAACACCATAGCACTCTAGCCTGAGCAACAGGGAGGGAGGATATTAATAGGAGATTGACTAGGTAACAACAAAAGCAAACCCATACCTAAAAAATATAGCCAATGAGTAACTACAGTGCATAGTGGGGGAAAAAAAATAAAATTAAAAACAAAAACATAGCCAAGCACAAAATAATAAATGCTTTAAGGATAAATAAAATAGTACAACTACTGAGTAGAGAGAATAAAAATTCACAAACGAATTTCACTAAAAATATGCCAGTCCCGGTTGGCACCCATAGCTCAGTGAGTAGGGCGCTAGCCACATACACTGGGTTTGAACCTGGCCCAGGCCAGTTAAAAAGAACTGTAACAACAACTACAAATAGTCAGGCGTTGTGGCTGGCACCTGTAGGCTTAGCTACTTGGGAGGCTGAGGCAAGAGGATCACTTGAGCCCAAGAGTTTGAGGGGGCTGTGCGCTGTGACGCCACAGCCCTCTACCCAGGGCGACAGCCTGACACTGTCTCAGAAAAAACAAACAAAAAAAAAGTATGCCAGTCCTTACTCTAGACATAATTTCAATGCTAACAACTTTGAACAACTATTTTGCAAGGCACAGGATATCAAAGACATCTAAACAGCAAAAAACATTCAAACTGGTCCACTGCCTTGAAATCAATTTATTGTACTAAGTAAAGATGAGAAAAAGAAAATGCCCCCAAATAAAAAGTAAGCATATAAGGAAAGGAAGACATAACAGAGAAAAAGAATTTTTCCAAATGCAAGTCCCTAAATTAAACAAAGGATTGGGTTTGGGGTTTTTTTTTTTTGTTTTTTTTTTTTTTGAGATACAGTCTCACTCTGTCATCCTGGGTAGAGTGTCAGGGTGTTACAACTCACAGCAACCTTGGCCTCAAGACTTCCTCTTGCCTCAGCCTCCCAAGTAGCTGGGACTACAGGGACCCGCCACAATGCCCAGCTTTTTGTAGTAGAGACCGGTTTCACTCTTGCTCAGGCTAGTCTTAAATTCCTGAGTTCAAGCAATCTACCCACCTCTGCCTGGCAGAGTGCTAGGATTCCATGCCCAGCTGCTTGGGGTTTATTTTTAAATACCCTACCTCTATCTTAGTCACAAAATTCTTCACAGAAATACATAAAATGCAAAATAATACAGATTAGAACATTCAATGGAATCAGAAATATGGGTAATAAAAATGGTTTAAGGCCAGGCACAGTGGCTCACACCTGTAATACTCACACTCTGGGAGGCCAAGGCGACACTCCTCTTTTACGGCACTTACAGTTTGACTGTCCACCCTGCTAAACAAAAACTATGCCCTAACAAGAGGTAATTTCTCCAGTGTTTCCCAAATCCAACAGTATTTAAAGTCAGCATTCAAATATTTACCTAAAGAATGAGACTACCCCTGATAAAGAGCAAATTCTCCTTAAAATTTATTGAATCTTCTATCTTATACACAAACGAGCAAATTTTTATCTGTATAGGATGGCTAAGGGTAGCCAAGAACACTATAAGGCAATTAACACTAAAAATCAACCTTAAACATTTAAAAATAAATAAAAAAGCATTCACAGAATGTCTGGGTTTGAATAGTGCTATTCTCCAAATTAAACTATTTGTAAAAACGTGCACTAGAGACTAAACAAAACTTAAAGTTTAAGTTTTAATTTATCTATTGAAACCACTACCACTGTTATTAATTTCAACTATTCTTAGATAATAGAACCGTATTCATAATAATACAACCAATCTTCACATAACATTGTCTTCTCATAGGAAATGCTTGAATCGGCTCTGCACCCTTAGCACAGTGGTTATGGCACCAGCCACACACACCAAGGCTGGTGGGTTCGAACCCAACCTGCACCTGCCAAACGACAACTACAACCAAAAAATAGCCCAGCATTGTTGCAGGTGCCTATATTCTCTTGCCTCTCAGCCTCCCTACTTGGGCTGGGCAAGAAAATTGTTTAAGTTCAAAGGTTTGAGGTTGCTGTGAGCTGACACCACAGCACTACACGGAGGGTGAAATAGTAAGATTCTGTCTCAAAAAAAAAAAAAAAGTGGTATAAGGCAAGGCATGATAGTTCACACCTGTAAACCTAGCACTCTGGGAGGCTGAGACTAGAGGACTGCTTGAGGCCAGGAGTTCAAGACCAGCCTGGGTAACACAAGGAAACCCTATCTCTATAAAAATTTTTTAAAAACTAGCTGGATGTGGTAGTATGCTCCTGTAGTCCCAGCTATCAGGCTGGGGATCACTGAGCTCAGGAGTTCAAGGTTAGAGTGAGCTATGATTGCACCACTGCATTCTTCCAGCCTGGACCACAGAATGAGACTTCATCTGTGAGACAAAGGGAAAAGGGGAGAGGGGAGGGGGAAAGGGGAGGGGGAAAGGGAAGGTGGAAGGGAAGAGGAAAGGGAAGAAGGAAGGGAAGGGGGAAGGGGGAGGGAAAAGGGGAAGAAGAGGGAAAAGGGAAGGAGAGCGAAAGGGGAAGGGGAGGAGGAAGGACAAGTTCCCAAAGGACCCTGGAATGATCCATTTGGCAAACTAAAGTTTATCAGTCAAGGATCAGGGCAGAAAACAGGAAGTACTTTAGGTATTTTAAGGAGAAGGAATTTAATGAGGGATTGGGTGCTTATAAAGGTATTAAAGGTGCTTAAAAATATTAATTCAGAGAAAGAACTACCTCCAGTATGACTCCCAGAGAAATGGTTACTAGTACCCCTGGAGCTAAAAGTTGAAAAGCAGCATCCAACAACCATTATCCATATTCAGAAAGATTAAATTAATAAGAAATCATAGTTAGGTACAGTGGCTCACACCTGGGAAATCCTAACATATTTTGGGAAACTGAGGCAGGTGGTTTGCTTGAGCTCAGGAATTCCAGAATAGCGTGAACAAGAGACTCTGTCTTTACTAAAAACAGAAAAATTAGCCAGGTGATACACGCCTGTAGTCCCAGATATTTGGGAGACTGAGGCAAGAGGGTCACTTGAGCCCAGGAATTTGAGGCTGCTGTGAGCTGTGACACCAGACCACTCTAGTCCGGGGCAACAGAGTAAGACAGTCTCAAAAAAAAAAAAAAAGAAAGAAAGAAAGAAAGAAAGAAAAAGAAAAGAAATCACTTTATCAGTTCTATGCAACATGTACTATATGTCACAGGCAGTATAAGAAAAAGAAATAAAAGGCATATACATCAAAGAAGGAAAATCGTTATCACTTGCAGACCATAATCATATACACAGAAAAGCCTGACGAAAGTATAAAAAAGCTGTAAGATCAAATAACTCAGCTCAATAAGACTACAGAATGCAATGTCAAAATATACAAAATATTGGCTTGGTGCCTGAAACTCAAGTGGCTAGGATGCCAGCCACATACACAGGAGCTGGTGGGTTCGAATCCAGCCCAGGCCTGCCAAACAACAATGACAACTACAGCAACAAAATAGCCGAGCGTTGTGGCGGGCACCTGTAGTCAGCTATTTGGGAGGCTGAGGCAAGAGAATCACTTAAGCCTGAGAGTTTGAGGTTGCTATGAGCTGTGATGCCATGGTACTCTACCCAAGGTGACAGCTTGAGACTCTGTCTCAGAAAAATAAATAAATAAAATATTTTATATTATATATATGCAATGAGCAAAAAATAAAATTTTAAATAATATCAATTGACAAAAAAAAATTTTTTTTGTAGAGACAGTCTCACTTTATCACCCTCAGTCTAGTGCTGTGGCGTCACAGCTCACAGCAACCTCCAACTCCTGGGCTTAGGAGATTCTCTTGCCTCAGCCTCCAGAGTAGCTGGGACTACAGGCACTCGCCACAATGCCCAGCTATTTTTTTGTTGCAGTTCGGCCAGGGCCGGGTTTGAATCTGCCACCTTTGGTATATGGGACCGGTGCCCTACCCACTGAACCACAGGCACCGCCCCCCAATTTTTTTGTTTTTGAGACAGAACCTCACTTTGTCACCCTCAGTACAGTGTTGTGGTATCTTAGCTCACAGCAACCTCAAACTCTTGGGCTTAAGCAATTCTTTTGTCTCAGCTTCTCAAGTAGCTGGGACTACAGGCGTCCACCACAGTGCCCAGTTATTTTTAGAAAAGGAGTCTCGCTCTGGCTCAGGCTGGTCTCAAACCTGTGAGCTCAGGGCAATCTACCCACCTCAGCCTCTCAGAGTGCTAGGATTACAGTCATGAGCCACCTCATTTGGCTACAACATTTTTAAAACAAACATTGAGGTAGAGTGAGGTGAGTAGTCTTCACACTTTGGAAGACCAAAGCAGGAGGACAGCATAAGGTCAAGAGTTCCGGGTGGGTGCGGTGGCTCACGCCTATAATCCTAGCACTCGAGGTGGTCAAGGCGGGTGGAATGCCTGAGCTCCTGGGTTCGAGACCAGCCTGAGCCAGAGCAAGACCTCTAAAAATATCCGGGTGGTGTGGAGAGGGCCTGTAGTCCCAGCTACTTGGGAGGCTGAGGCAAGAGAACTGCTTGAGCCCAAGAGTTTGAGGTTGCTGTGAGCTGTGACACCACACAGCACTCTACTGAGGGTCAGAAAGTGAGACTCTGAGCTATGACACCAGGGCACTCTACCAAGGGTGACAAAATGAGACTCTTGTCTCAAAAAAGAAGAAAAATAATAATAATAATAATAATAAAGAGTTCCAGACAGGCCTAGGCAACATAGCAAGATCCTGTTCTCTACAAAAAAATTAAAAGCTTAGTCTGGCATGATGATACATGCCTGTAGTTCCAGCTACTTCGGAGACTGAATAAAGAAAATCAACTGAGCCCAAGAGTTCAAAAGTCATGAGTGCACCACTGCATTCCAGCCTAGAGTGACAGAACAAGACCTTGTCACAAATAAACAAATGAAGAGGTATACCACGTCCATGGAGTATAAGACTCACTACTTTTATGATGTCTATTATCAAAATAATCTATATATTCACTGTAATTTCACTCGAAATTACAGTAAGCTCTTTTTTGGAGGAGAAATTGAAAAAAATTACTTTAAAAAACTCTAAAAGCCGGCTCGGCGCCTGTGGCTCAATGGGCTAAGGCACCAGACACATACATCTGAGCTGGCGGGTTCGAATCCAGCCAGGGCCCGCCAAACAACAATGACGGCTGCAACCAATAAATGGCCGGGCGTTGTGGCGGGCGCCTGTAGTCCCAGCTACTTGGGAAGCAAAGGCAGAAGACTAGCTTGAGCCCAGGAATTGGAGGTTGTTGTGAGCTGTGATGCTACAGCACTCTATCCAGGGTGGCAGCTTGAGGCTCTGTCTCAAAAAATAAAAACTCTAAAAGCCAAAATAATTTTTAAAAAGTAAAGCAAACCTAGAAAATTTAGACTATATGATGTCAAGACTTATTACAAGGGAATAATCCAGCAACTGTGACACTAGCATAAGGACAGACATATAGCTCAATGTAACAGACAACAGAATCCCAAAAGAGACCTTCACAAGAGGTTGGTCATTTCCCTATTTATTTATTTTTTAGCGACAGAGTCTGACTCTGTTGCCCCAGGCTAGAGTGCCAAGGTGTCAGCCTAGCTCACAGCAACCTCAAATTCCTGGCCTCAAGTGATCCTCCTGTCTCAGCATCCCAAGTAGTTGGGACTACAAGTGTGCATCATGATGACCAGTTAACTACTTCCATTTCTATTAGAGACAGGATCTCACTTTTGCTCAGGCTGGTCTCCTGTGCTCAAGCAATCATCCCACCTTGGCGTCCCAAGAGTGCTGGGATTACAGGCATTAGCCATCATACCTGACCCTCTCCTGAATTTATAAATTAAAGAGATTTATTTAGCTGAGAAGATATAAGAGAAAGGCACATATGTGGAGAGAGCTGGTCAACAGGTTTTCAACAAAAGTTCCAAAGTAGTTTAGTAGAAAAATGATAGTGTTTTCAGCAAATGATACTGGAACAACAGCTACACGTCACAACATGGATGGATGGTTCTTAAAAACATTATGCTAAGTGGATTGGGCATGAGCTCACATCTGTAATCACAATGCTTCAGAAGGCCAAGGCAAGAGGATCACTTCAGGACATAAGTTCAAAACCAACTTCAGCAACATAGTGAGACCCACTCCACCTCTACACAAAGTAGAAAAATTAGCCAGAAGGCGGTGCCTGTGGCTCGAGTACAGCGCCAGCCCCATATACCGAGGTGGCGGGTTCAAACCTGACCTCGGCTGAACTGCAAAACAGAAAAATAGCAGGGCGTTGTGGTGGACACCTGTAGTCCCAGATACTGGGGAGGCTGAGGCAAGAGAATCACCTAAGCCCAGGAGTTGAAGGTTGCTGTGAGCTGGGTGACGCCACGGCACTCTACCAAGGGTGATAAAGACTTTATCTCTACCAACAAAAAAAAAAAATTAGACAAACATGGAAGCAGAAGTAGTCCCAGCTACTTAGGAGGCTGAGGCAGGAGGATCACTTGAACCTAGGAGTCTGAGGTTGCTGTGAACTATGATGACATCACTGTACTTTCTAGCTTAGGCAACAGAGCAAGACATTGTCTCAAAAAGGAAATAAAAAGGGGGTGGGAGGGACGGCACCCATAACTCAATGGGCTGGGCACAGGCCACAGGCACCCAGGCTAGGCATTTCAAACCCAGCCCGGGCCAGCTAAACAACAATGACAACTGCAACAACAACAAAAAAAATAGCCAGGTATTGGGCGGCGCCTGTGGCTCAAAGGAGTAGGGCGCCGGCCCCATATGCCAGAGGTGACAGGTTCAAACCCAGCCCCAGCCAAAAACTGCAACAAAAAAAAAATAGCCAGGTGTTGTGGCAGGCACCTGTAGTCCCAGCTACTTGGGAGGCTGAGTCAAGAGAATCACTTCAGCCCAAGAGTTTGAGGATGCTGTGAGCTGTGATGCTGCGAGCTGTGATGCTGCCACGGCACTCTACTGAGAGCAACATAGTAAGACTCCTTCTCAAAAGAAAGAAAAAAAAAAGAAACTATTATGCTAAGTGAAAGAAGTGAAAAGAGGACATATACAAAAATACATATTATGAGTTGTGCCCGTAGCTCAGTAGGTAGGGCACCGGCCACAGACACCCATGCTGGCGGGTCTGAACTCAGTATGGGCCAGTTAAACAACAGTGACAACTGCAACCAAAAAATAACCAGACGTTGTGACAGGCACCTGTAGTCCCAGCTACTTGGGAGAATGAGGCAAAAGAATCGCTTAAGCCCAAGAGTTTGAGGTTGCTGTGAGCTATGATGGCACAGCACTCTACCGAGGGTGACATGGTGAGACTCTGTCTCAAAAAAAAACATAAAAACAAAAAAACAGGCTTGACATCTATAGCACAGTGGTTACAGTGTCAGCCACATACACCGAGGCTGGCGGGTTTGAACCCAGCCCAGGCCTGCTAAACAACGATAACTGCAACCAAAACAGCCAGGCATGTTGCGGGTGCCTATAGTCCCAGCTACTTGGGAGGCTGAGGCAAGAAAATCACTTGGGCCCAAGAGTTTGAGGTTGCTGTGAGCTATGATGCCACAGTACTTTACTGAGGGCCACAAAATGAGACTTGGTCTAAATAAATAAATGAAAAAAAGGAAATTAAAAAAAAAAAACTTCAAACTAAGACAATTGAAAGCGAAATTCAGGCGGCATCCGTAGCTCAGTGGTAGGGCACCTGCCATATACACCCTAGCTAGTGGGTTCAAACAAGTTGGGCCTACTAAACAACAATGACAAATGCAACCAAAAAATAGCCAGGCGTGTGATGGGCGCCTGTAGTTCCAGCTACTTGGGAGGCTGAGGCAAGAGAATTGCTTAAGCCCTGAGAGTTTGAGGTTGCTGTGAGCTGTGACTCTACAGCACTCTACCAAGGGGGACACAATGAGATTCTATCTCAAAAAAAAAAAAAGAAAAAAATATGTTATGGCCATGTTGGAAGACAGTTTAGCAGTACTGATCAAGCTAAACATAGTAACCATACAACCAACCATTGTATCCAAGGCGTTTGCCCAAGTAGGTTGAAAACTTAAGTTCACACAAAAACCTACACCCAAATATTCACAGCAGCTTTATTCATAATAAAAACTGGAAACAGGCTCGGAGCCTGTGGCTCAACGGGCTAAGGCACCAGACACGTACATCTGAGCTGGCGGGTTCGAATCCAGCCCGGCCCGCCAAACAACGACAGCTGCAACCAAAAAATGGCCGGGCGTTGTGGTGGGCGCCTGTAGTCCCAGCTACTTGGGAGGTGGAGGCAAGAGACTGGCTTGAGCCCAGAACTGGAGGTTGCTGTGAGCTGTGATGCCACAGCACTCTATCCAGGGTGACAGCTTGAAGCTCTGTCTCAAAAAAAAAACAAAAAACTGGAAACAACCAAGATGTCCTTTAGCATGTAAAATATGGTACAATGGAATGTATACAGTAGTACACAACAGAATACTATTCAGGGATAAAAAGGAACAAGCTATGAATTCATACAACGAAGTGGATAAATTTTAAGTGCATTTTGGTAAATGAAAGTCAGACCTCAAAGTTACACACAACATTCTGGAAAAGGGAAGACTACAGGAACAGAAAACAGATCAATGGTAGCCAGGGATGGCTTGGGCAGACGGGGGTATATAGTGTTTGACTGCAATGGGGACACAGAGCAGAAGTTCAGGGTAGTGGAACTATTCTGTACAGTCCTAAAGTGGTAGGTACAGTAACTCTATGCACTTGTCAAAACCCATAGATATGTATAGCTTGAAGAATGAAATTTAATGCGTGCAAAATAAATTTTAAAAATAAACCACAATGGAATGAAGTCTGTGACAAATGAATTTAATTGTATTGCAAATGGGAAATGGGAGGAAAAAAGAGCTGACTTAAGGAATGTTGAAAAATGAGATTTTGACTATGAACTCAAGAGGACAAAAAGAACTATACATAAACACTACTCTAGGTATAAATTTGCTTCCGACATGAGTATAGGTTAAGATTCTGAAACTGCTTTTAAATAAATGATAGGTGATGAGAGTGAGGTTTCTCATTGTCAGAAAGGGAAATTACAGACAAAAAGGCATGACTAGAATAAACACTTGATTAGAGTCAAATGCATCAGTATGAACTTAAGTTTTTTTTTTTGTAGAGACAAGAGTCTCACTCTATGGCCCTCAGTAGAGTGCCGTGGCGTCACACAGCTCACAGCAACCTCCAGCTCTTGGGCTTAGGCGATTCTCTTGCCTCAGCCTCCTAAGTAGCTGGGACTACAGGCACCCACCACAACACCCGGCTATGAACTTAAGTTTTTGCTTAAAATGTTAGCAGGATAGAAACAGAAACTTAGACACGTGATCATGTGGGGTTAGTGCAAATACACATATAGCCTACCTCTCTCCTATAAAGCAGTGACACTCCAGTAGAAATGAGTATCCCTACTACCCAGGATTTCTAGATACCATTCTCCAAAAAAAAGAAAAAGACTCCTTAGAGCAGCGCTTCTCAACCTGTGGGTCCCGACCCCTTTGGGGGTCAAACGATCCTTTCACAGGGGTTGCCTAAATACAACCAGCATATCAGATATTTACATTACGATTCATAACAGTAGCAAAATTACAGTTATGAAGTAGCAACGAAAATAATGTTATGGTTGAGGGTCACCACAACATGAGGAACTGTATTAAAGGGTCACAGCATTAGAAAGGTTGAGAACCACTGCCTTAGAGAAATAGTTACTGATTTTAGGGCCATGATGAGGAGGCCAAGGCAGAAGGATCACATGCACTCTAGCCCAGGTGACAAAGTCAAACCCCATCTCAGAAAAAACAACAACAACAAAAAAAAAAACAAGGTAACTGAGAAACCCCAACAGACCAGAGGAAACTAACACAACATGACAACTAAATGCAATGTGGTATCCTGGAACAGAAGGAAGGACATCAGGTAACAACTATGGAAATCTAAATACAGTAAGGACTTTATTAATAAGAATGTATCAGTGTGGCTCGGTGCCTGTGGCTCAACGGGCTAAGGCGCCAGCCACGTACACCTGAGCTGGCGGGTTCGAATCCAGCCCAGGCCTGCCAAACAACAATGATGGCTGCAACCAAAAAATGGCTGGGCGTTGTGGCGGGCGCCTGTAGTCCCAGCTATTTGGGAGGCGGAGGCAGGAGACTTGCTTAAGCCCAGGAATTGGAGGTTGCTGTGAGCTGTGATGCCACAGCACTCTATCCAGGGTGACAGCTTGAGGCTCTGTCTCAAAAAAAAAAAAA
>CAUYRH010052571.1:0-21265 GCA_963574655.1 Perodicticus potto | reverse complement strand
AAAAATGGCTGGGCGTTGTGGTGGGCGCCTGTAGTCCCAGCTACTTGGGAGGCGGAGGCAGGAGCCTCGCTTGAGCCCAGGAATTGGGGGTTGCTGTGAGCTGGGATGCCATGGCACTCTATCCAGGGTGACAGCTTGAGGCTCTGTCTCAAAAAAAAAAAAAAAAAGAAAAGAAAAGAAAATGAGATGATGTATATGCCAGTGGTCACTTTCAAACACATGCCCCATTCATGGAGATGACACCTTCCAAGTCCCCATCTTTGGCTGAGAATCATGACAGGGACGGACTCTGTTCCTGATAGGAATATGTGTGCTTCTCTGAACGATGAGTCCCCCAGTGACACCGCTCTGCTCCTGTGCCTGTCGCCCCCACGTTCCTTGCTACACAGTGGGTTCCAGCCAGCTCAGGACATGTCCTGTTACCTTTGTGTCCCTAGTCCCTGTCCAGCCTGGCCCCTGACACGTGGCAGGCCTTCAATAAATGCATAAATATTAAACAAGCTGTTTGGTTATGTTCACTAAACTTTCTTGACTACAACAGGAAAAGGAACTGATGTTCCTTAGAAGTCTGTCAGCAGTAAGACTAAAAGGAGCGGAATTTACTCAGTTAAGCAAAAAGTTCAGTTGACAAAACAGCCTGTCCTCAAGCACTGTGGTTAATGAAGGCTGGACAGTCCTAGGGAAAGCGAGTGGCGAGGCCTGTCCGTACCTGTGTGGCCATCAGCAGGCGTGCTGTTGCTACACGCCAGAGCAGCCCCCGCCCTGGGTGAGCTCCTGGGACTCTGCAGAGGACCCTTTCCTTCTCATGCACCACCCCAGAAGCGTCGGCTACTTTCACAGCAGTTACTTCCCATTTTATGTCCACAGATGTTTTTCAGGACTTGTGTGGGTAACACGTGGTGTATGCTCTATAAACAAGTTCAAGCACTAGCAGAAACATCAGATTTCTTTGGACTGAAGTGGCCATTGCAGGGGGACAGAAAAGCCACAGAGAAGTCAGGGATTTCGCATTGAGAGCTGAACGCTTCTTAGGTAGAAAGGAGCTGGTCCTGCCTCCCAGCAGAGCCCAGGGCCCAGGCAGTGTGTCAGGTTTCCTTCCCTCTGCCCCTCACCCTCCAAAACACATTGTGGTCTCTTTTCTACTTTTAAATCAGCCCACCGTCCGTCCGAGCTGAGACCAGCTCCACACAGCACAGCCCTTTGGAGAGACTGGGGGGAAATCACAGACCAGTGTTAGACCGTAATGTCTCCAGGGGTCCCGGCTCCCTCCCTGCGCAGGAGGTGAGCGCTGTCACCACCCAAGTCAAGCGCAAGCCTCTGAACCAGGCTGCTGCCACCTGGGGTGGTTACTGATGACCTAAGAGTTCTGACACTGAGAGAATGACTCGCACCCAGAATGATTCACACCACCCCTCCGCGACTCAATGCCACCCATCTCTCTGTGCTGAGTTTAGTGCCACCTCCCCAGGGAACCTTCTCAGGACAAGGTTTTCCTCCTCTAAACTCATATAACCCATAGGTTTGTGTCTTTTAGCACATTTATATGTTATTAATTATACATGTCCCTCTTCTGTCCTTTACCAAGTCCCTTTAGAGTAGGGACAAGGCCTTAGACAGTTGTGCCCCTCACGGCATGGTGTCGGTATAGCACAGGTGCCCAGGAAATGTTTGAGGAAATCAAATCTGCGGCACCCGGCGAGTATTTAGGTTGACTTTATTAAACCCTTTATTAAACCCTTCCAAGGAGGGTTGACTTTATTAAACCCTTCCAAGGTTTAGAGAAAGGATGAGGCCTCAGCCCTGATGTCGCAGATGGCACCAGGGAGCTTTTGCTCCTTTCCACTCAGAGGGACTTTGTGGAGATGGCAACAGGTTACAGAGTGGCCACTGGCTTCTTTTCTCCAGCCACAAAGCATAATAAGTGAGCACTGGAGGGACAGGAGCTGCCTCTGACCTTTTACACTTTAGCTAGTATCGATTCCAGGCCCAGGGACATAGCTGGTGTCCAGCAAAGACTTGTAGAGTAAGCATGGACTAGAAAGATGGGCGGGTGGGTCAGTGGGGGGATGGGCCGCCCCTGTGGGATTTGGTGTGAACAGGTGTCATCGGTGTAGACATCACACCTGCATTGGAGATGGTTCGTGGACTCCCTTCTGTCCAGTGTCCAGAAAAGAAAGCTGAAAAGGAACAGCAGCAATGCCCACGCTTCAGATAACGGGTAGAGAAAGCTCCAGTACAGGAGTGATTGCAGCGCGCCCTGTCTTGGTAACAGGGACTCGCACAAGTCAGCAGCGAGAGGCCCGGAAGGACGGTGCTGCGTGCTGCGGGGCCATGCCCTCTCTCTGCGTGTTTCTGACCCCCTCTGCTTCGCTCCTAGGCCCGGGTAATGGCAACCATTGGAGTGACCAGGGGACTCGGGGACCACGACCTGAAGGTGCATGACTCCAACATCTACATCAAGCCATTCCTGTCTTCAGCTCCCGAGGTACCGCATGGGCTCTTTGTAATTTGTAGAGTGAAACGCGCCCACGTTGCTCCTCCACACCTGTGCTGGGCAGTAACCAGCCTGTGTTCCATGCACTGCGGCAGCGTCTCTTGGGGCTGTCTTTGCCCCACTCCGTTCTCTCTTCGACTGTCCTGGTTCAGAGCCCTGTCACCTCCTGCCCCAAGGGCCTCCTGCTGGCATCTCTGCCTCCTCCCATCCAGCCCTACCGCTGTCTGGTGAATCTTCCTGAAGACCCACAAAGCTCAGACCCCTTTGTCTGGCCTGCAGGGCTTATGAGAATTTGGTCTGGCCATCTGAGCTATACTTTGTTGCTCCGTACCAGGGAGAGTGAACTTGTCTGTCAGGTCCTGTACGTGCCCTTGTGTTTCCCATATTTGCTTTAACTATTCATTTTGCCAAGAACGCCCTTCCTCCCCATCTGCAAATATCCACATTCATTTTTTCTTTTTCTCAAGAATTTAGCCCAGATGCTTTTCCTCCGGAGACGTCTCCCTCTCCTTGCCCATCTAGAAGTGTCTTTCCCCACTCAGCACACACACAGAGTGACTTTCTCTCAGAGTTTTTCCCTGTCTGCTCAAATCACAGTTAGTCTGAGTACCCTGTGCCCTCGTTAGATTTTAACTCCGTGGAGAGCTTATGGCATTCAGCTAATGTTTAGAGAAGGTAATCTACAAACAAGTTGGTCGTATATTTGGTTTAAAAAATGCATATTTCTTATTATACAAGGAAACAATATCAAGTTCTGTGTCGACTTTCAGCCCGTGTGTCTACAAAAGATTTTGCTTCCAAGTTATGGGAGAAAAATCTAACATCTAGCAGTTCAGAGGTAGATTTTACTTGCATGACAAGAAAGCTGGAACCTTTCCTGGTGGCGGCTGGACTTGGTTCAGCCCCTCAGAATGTGCCGGGGCCGAGGCAATTCTGCATTTCTCTGATTTTTTTCCCTTCAAGGTTGCAAGGTGCGCTAGACGCGGTGGCTCACCCTTGTAATTCCAGTACTCTGGGAGGCCAAGGCAGGTAGATTCCCTGAGCTCAGGAGTTCAAGACCAGCCTGAGCGAGAGTGAGACCCATCTCTAAAAAAGTAGCTGGGCGTTTCAGTGGGTGCCTGTACTTGGGGGCCTGAGGCAAGAGGATCATTTGAGCCCAAGACTTTAAGGTTGCTGTGAGCTATGATGTCACAGCACTCTACTAAGGGGACAAAGTGAGACCCCATGTCAAATTAGGAAAAAAAGAATGGTTGCAAGGTGGTGGCAGCAACTCCCTAACATTTTCACGCAGGACAGGAAGGAGGGCGCCTCTGTCCCGGCAGACACCCACTTGCAGCTTCTCGTCCTGCCTTGTGTCACGGGGGCTGCCAGCTGTAAGGGAGGCCGAGAGAGCCAGAGCTTTCGCTTCTCCAACCTCCCAAGGAGGGAAGGGGTGAGTCAGGAACCAGCGGGCAACCTGTGGCCTTCTCTATCCTTGAGCGTGGCCCTTTGACCAAATCCAAATTGTATTAAAAGGGATTTGTTCTATGAGATTTAGATTTTGCTTCTTACAGCGTGTGAAACCTCCTCCTCGCCTCCCTCCCTGTAGACATACATAAGCTTTTTATACCAAGGGAGCAGCATTTTGGTTTGACGGAGAATGCATATAGTTAGATTTTAGATCTTCTAATTGCTCTGCTACTGTTGACTGCAGAGATTGTAGGTTTAAAACTTGGGCCTGTGTGGGCGACTCCGTGAAAACTGAGCCGGAATCCCAGCTGGCTGATCAGAAACCTCAGGTCACCAATCCGGAATGATGTCTAAGAGCAGTGCATTGGGCACTTCAGCACTGGTGGGGTGGGGAGATTTAGAAGGAAACTGTCAACCTCTGCAAAAATGTAATGCTCTCAGCAAAGTTGTGGAGTTGAATAAAGTGTAAAAGTTTTTATAATAATATCAATAATGAGTAATGGTTATTAACCAACTCAGGCTGAGCCAGACAACTACTGATTATTTTTAATAAATAATTATTATACATATATGTTTTATGGGGTAAACATATGTTTGTTTTGTTGAGACAGAGTCTGGGTAGGGTAGAGTGCAGTGGCATCAGCACAGCTCGCTATAACCTCAAACTCCTGGACCCAAGCAATCATCTTGACTCAGCCTCTGGAGTAGCTGGGTCTACAGGCATGCACCACCACACCCAGCTAATTTTTTCTATTTTGATAGAGACAAGGTCTCAGTCTTTGCTCAGACTGCTCTCAATTTCCTGAACACAAGCAGTCTCCCATCTCGGCTTCCCAGAGTAGTAGGATTACAGGCGTGCACCACTGTGCTGGCCCAAAGTAATGTTTTGATAGGTGCTTACCTTACATCATGATTAACTCAAGCTAATTAACATAGCCATCACCTCACAGAGTTATCTTTGTGTGTGTGTATGTGTGGTAAGAACATTTAAAATCTACTCTTTTAAGAATTTAAAAATCTCAGCTCAGCGCCTGTAGCTCAGCGGCTAGGGCACCAGCCACGTACACCAGAGCTGGCCGGTTCAAATCCAACCCAGCGCCTGCCAGACAACAATGACAACTATAACCAAAAAATAGGCATTGTGGCAGGTGCCTGTAGTCCCAGCTACGTGGGAGCCTGAGGCAAGAGAATCACTTAAACGCAAGAGTTTGAGGTTGCTGTGAGCTGTGACACCATGGCACTCTACCCAGGCTGATGGCTTGAGACTCGGTCTCAAAAAAAATTTTTTTAAAAAAGAATTAAAAAATATACACGGCATTATTTTTAACTGTAGTCACCATGCAGCTCTCTAACACTTACTCCTCCCGATGGAAACTTTGTACCCTCTGACCAGCATCTTCCTGTCTTCATCCAGCATCACCAAGGTTTTTACACGAAACATCTCCTTTAATCCTCATGACAGCTCTGTGAGCTAAATATAGTTATCATACCCATTTTACAGATTGGAAAATTGGGAGTTAGGAAATTAAAACAACTTCCTTAAAGTTATACAGTTACTAAGCAGCACACAGGGGCTTGTCCCCAGGCCCATCTAATTAGATCAGGGTCTGTAGGGGACAGAAGCCAAGTTCAGGGAAGTTTTTCTGGTCAGTGTGCTGGGACCCACCAACTACTAGTGCATGAGGTTCTGAAAAAGGCACCTTCATCTGGAACCTAAGCCCATAGCTCAGCGGTTAGGGTGCTAGCCACATGTTCCAGGGCTGGTGGGGTCGAACTCAGCCTGGGCCTGCTAAAAAAAAAAAAGTAACCGGGCGTTGTGGCAGGTGCCTGTTGTCCCAGCTACCTGGGAGGCTGAGGCAAGAGAATCACTTGAGCCCAAGAGTTTCAGTTTGTTGTGAGCTGTGATGCCATGGCCCCTCTACTGAGAGTGACAAAGTGAGACTCTGCCTCAATTAAAAAAAAAAAGAAGAAGAAGCAGCTTTGTCTTGGGACCTCAGCTAGCCAGAGTTTCTCAGAAAAATACTATTGACCTCAGACTGGAGTTGAAGAAATGGATGGTGTAGCAGAAAGAGTAATTGGGAAAGACTGGAAGGGCCTTTGGGTGTGCAGAGTGCTAAGCAGACAAAACTGTGCAAAATAAAATGGTGTACCACAATTTACCTTAATGAGCACGGAGTGTATATCCTAAGAGTCCCTTGTAGGAGATTATAATTATCACGCGATTTAAATGCTTCCAGATGGAAAGGCCCTGTCCAGAGCCGGGAAGGGTGGGGGAGGCTGCCGAAGGTCAGAGGAGGAGCGGCTTGAGTTGCCTACTATGGTGAACAGAAGAAAGATCACGGTTTCAGAGAACCCCACCCCCCAAACTGCAACTTTGGGGGCAGAAGCCCCTTTCCCTCAGTCCAGTGATAAACCATGTCCGTAGAAATGGTTGGGGTGTTCTCTTAGGAGCCTTTCTCTTCAAGGCCAGCTTGCTTGTCTAGACCATCCATGGGGGCAACTGTCTCCCCTCCCATTCTCCACCCCACCCCCCGCCTGCCTTTTCTTTCTAGCTGTAACTTCCTGAGAACATTCCCTGCTACTCTCTGCCTTTGCCAAACAGGGATCTTTATTTCACATTTGGGTTCTAAATTTCAAACCCAGCCCAGTCTGGTAGTTTTAACAGTTGAGGGGGGTGGGTGTAGAATGTGATTTAGTTCTAAGAAAAAGGGCTCAAAAATCTTCTTGGAAATCAGCACTGTTCCCATTCATCATTGCAGCCCCTAATTCGATTTGATGACTTAAATATAAATAAATCAAAAACATGTGGATTGAATTTACATTAAAAAAATGCACAGGGGTTTAAAAATTAGAGAAAGGTTTCCAGCCAAACACATTTCGGTTTCACTGAACACAAGGGGCTGGAAAAATCTCGAGTTTGCCAAACCTAAAGTGCAGCCGCCAGGTTTGCTGAGCCTCCCTCAAACCTTCCAGAGTCCAAGGCAGGGATTTCTGGCCAAGAACTGAATTCCACAAGAGGCGTGCCAATTGAGTGGTTGAGTGGAGGCTGCGAGCTGAGTGTCGGGGAGAGTTGGGCCCTCTGGCCTGTGGCACCTCAAACTCATAGGACACTGCCTTTCCTCTGACATAAGGGGACCTTCCCCGCCAGGTCCCCCATCCTCTGGTTCAATGACGCTCACTACTAACATTTTTTATACCATCCTGGAAGAGCTTGGATGGAGAAGGAAAGGATTTGTTAGCCGAAAGGCACTGGCGCCCAGGCGGGTCTCAGGTTCTTTTCTAGCAGTTTCCCCGCTCCTCGTCCGGCAACCACAGTGCAGGGAACTTGGGCAGCTGGGCAGAGGCTTGCAGGCTCCGCCTCCAGATGTTCCTGGGTCCCCATCCCCGTGGCCTGTAGTAGACTCTATGAAGACCTGGGATCCTTCTTAACTTCACCCTTCTTTCCACATTCAGAGCTGTGCTGTTCCCTTTAACCCCATTTTGGACTGCTGGAAAAACAAGGCCCTTTTCTGTTTGGGGCCATTTTGCAAATCCAGCTCCCTCCTGCACACTGCCACTCCCTCCTCCCGCCCCCTCCGGACTGAACCACAGGAACCCAATTCTCTCCTGGCTTCATTTTTCCTCTCCTTGTTGTTCAAGATTCCTATCAGCTGTTTTTCATAACTCCCAGATCACTTATGTAGCTCACTCTGAATTTTCTTTTAATTTCAGAGTATTGCAGGGATATAAATGTTTTATTGATATGAATGGCTTTTGTGCAGTTTGTGTCAAAGTTGTAAGTGGATCCGTTGCCTGGAAGTGTGCATTGTACCTGTTAGGTGTGAATGTACCTACCCCATTCTCTCCCTCTCAGCCTCTCGATTTATTTTAAAATCTACGTATTTTTTTCTTACCTGAAGCTGCCTTCCCTAAAACAACAAAGACCCTAGACTCCAGCATCTGAATTCCATCCCCAGTCCCACGGTATTACCGGTGGCCTGAACACAGGTCCTGCCTTCTCTCCCTTAAGGTGGGGTAGAAATGCCTGCATTGACAAGTTGTTGAAAACAGCAAGTAAGAGCATCAGTGAAATTGCCTGGCACAGGTATGGTCCACAGTCAGAGGTGGCCAGTAAACACCATCCCTACCCCAACCCCCTCACTGGCCTCTGGAGGTCTCCGCACTTAACGCACTTCATTACTCCCAGTATTCACTTTTATTGTTGTTGTTTGTTTTTGAGACAGAGTCTCACTATGTCACCCTTGGTAGAGTGCTGTGATGTCACAGCTCACAGCAACCTCAAACTCTTGGGCTCAAGCACTTCTCTTGCCTCAGCCTCCAAAGTAGCAGGGACTATAGGCACCCACCACAATGCCCGACTATTTGTTGGTTGGAGTTGTCATTGTTCGGCAGGCCTTGGCTGAGCTTGAACCTGCCAGCCTCGGTGTATGTGGCTGGCACCCTACTCACTGAGCTATGGACACCAAGCCAGTATTGGTGCTCATATTCAGAGAGAAAGACTGTTTTATTTGGGACTTCCCATTTTTTCCCATGAAAATGAAAACAATATTTTATCTTTTTTTTTTTAAGAGATAAAGTCTTACTTTGTCACCCTCAGTAGAGTGCCATGGAGTCACAGCTCACAGTAACCTCCAGCTCTTGGGCTTAGGCAATTCTCTTGCCTCAGCCTCCTGAATAGCTGGGACTACAGGCGTCTGCCACAACACTCAGCTATTTTTTGTTGCAGTTTGGCCGGGGCTGGGTTTAAACCCACCACCCTCAGTATACAGGGCCAACACCCTACTCACTGAGCCACAGGTGCTGCCCCTGTCTTTGTTTTTCATGTTTTATTTTGTTTTGAGACAGAGTCTCATTCTGTCACCCTGGATAGAATGCTGTGGCATCATAGCTCACAGCAACCTCAAATTTTTGGGCTCAAGTGATCCTCTTGCATCAGCCTCCCACATAGCTGGGGATATAGGCCTGTGGCCCCCCACCACCCCCCCACACACACATAGCTAGTTTTTCTACTTTTTAGTAGAGATGGGGTCTCACTCTTGCTCAGGCTGGTCTCAAACTTCTGAGCTCAAGCAATCCACCCGCCTCAGCCTCCCAGAGTGCTCGGATTACAGGTGTGAGCCACCTTGCCTGGCTGAAAATGAGAACAATACATCTATGTTTACCTCTTAGCACTGATAGTCTTCCGATTCCTGGTGATTGTGTGTGTGTGTGCGTCCACGTGTGTGTGTTCATGTTTTGCTGTTGTCTGTGCTTTGCCATCTGGCCTGTTCACAAGGCACAGTATTGCTGCCCAATGGCCGGGGCGATGCCGGTGCTGCATCAAGTGAACAGAAGGCGACCGGGTCCGCAGGGTGTGAGCAAGTCAAAGAGGAATATGCGTAGCTGAAAGCTTCAAAGCCTTCTAGAGTGGTAACGGCAGTTCTCTTTGGGTGGCAGATGAGGAAAAATGTGTTTAGAATAATGCCTGGACCCCTCAATAAGACCTCGGGGACAGTGTGACGTAGTGGCCCAACCCTCAGGCTCCTCATCAGTCTCAGCTTCAAGCTCCGTCTCTACCCCTGCTCGGTGACCTGAGAAAGTAAAACTAACCTAAATCTCAGCATCCTCTTCAGTGAAAAAGACAGGACAATAGAATCATTAGACTAAGGCACCCGGAGGAAACACCCAATGACATGATGAAGGACTAGGTTTCCCACATGGTAACACAGACCTGGCGGGATCCGTATTAGCTCCTACCTCCCCATCCTGCTCCAGCAAAATCACAGAATTGCCCCAGCTCTTCCCATAGGGACCACGAGAGTCCAGTAGAGCTTGTTGAGCAGATCGCTGGGGACACTTCCTCAGGGAACTGGAATTTCTGGCCAGTTGGAAGGTGAGACTAGTCAAAGAATAATTAACCATAAACTGTGTGTTTCTTGCTTCCTAAGAGACAGAGGGAGTTTGAACAAGGGAAAGAGAACATATAATCTAAAGAAAAAGAAAGGTAGTAGGACAGGAAAACCCAGAAATTTTTGGTTTGGTGTGAAATAAAATTTGCCTTAGGGGGTCACTGAGTTTGGCAGATTGGCTCTAATAAGGGTAATCATGAAGAGGACCCAGAACTGGACTCAGGGCAGGAGGTGAAACCCTCAGCCGAGGGACATCAGCCAGGGACGACATTAGCCAGTGACAGCAATGGGGGTGGGGCTACTGGGGACAGGTTAGCCAGTGACAGCAATAGGGGTGGGGCTACTGGGACAGGTTAGCCAGTGACAGCAATGGGGGGCGGGGCTACTGGGACAGGTTAGCCAGTGACAGCAATGGGGGTGGGCTACTGGGGACAGGTTAGCCAGTGACAGCAACGGGGGTGGGGCTACTGGGGACAGGGCAGCAAGGAGAGGAGCTGGACCAGGGTCAGAACTTAGTGATGCTAGACTTCATCTAGAGAATAAAGCAGAGTAAAGGGTAAAAGGGAAAACTTTGCTTTCTATCCTCTGATAAAGGAGAAAGGGCAGTGCTTGTTGGGGTCTGAAGAAGAAAAACAAATTTCTATCTTTTTCCCTCCGAGTTTTCCCAACCAATCTTAAAAATAGACACAGGAATCCAGGCACAGTGGCTCACACCTCAGGGGTTCAAGACTACCCTGAACAAGAGTGAGACCCTGTCTCTAGCTGGGTGTTGTGGCAGGTGCCTATAGTCCCAGCTGCTCCGGAGGCCAAAGCAGGAGGATTGCTTGGGGCTGGGAGTTTGAAGTTGCAGTGAGCTAGGCTAAGGCCATGGCACTCTCTCTCTCTGGCAATATAGCAAGACCCTGTCTCAAAAAAAAAAAAAAAAAGTAGATAAAGAATAAAAAACAGACACAGGAGTCTGGGGTCAAAATAACTTTATAACTGGCATAAAGTAAGATTGGAAACTATGGTTTACATTTAAGAGCAAAGTGGATTTCTTACTCTTCCAGCCCTTAAATTGAAAGGACCCCTGTGGGCTGTCACCTCCTGGCCCACAGACAGAGCGTCTTTCCAGTATTCACCTGCTGGAGGACAGGAGCAGAGGAAACAAGTGCCACTTAACAGACACAGAGATCAGAGAATATCCTCCAGAGGGTTCAGCGTCCCTCGTCCCATCTTAGCCGTTCTTCAGGGAGAGAGTCCTGGGAGTGCTACACCTCTGTACAAGGACCCATGCCTCTGTCAACTGCAAAACAAGCAAACTTCAGAGCTTAGAGACTAGCATGACCCAGGGCCATGTTCCCTGTCTGTGGGCCAACTAGGTTCAGCTGGGTGGTTCTTCTTGGGGTTCCTCATATGGTCACAGACGTGGGGTGGGGCTAGAGTCTGTTGGAGACAAGTCTGGGCGGGGAGTCCAGGATGGCTCACTCTCCCCTCCGGAGGCCAATGCCGGCTATTGGCTGAGGTTAGCCCAGGCAGCTAGAACACAGCAACTAGATTCTGAGAGAAAATAACCTAACAGCAAGTGGTTCAAGAGTCCCAGTCAGAGCGTACCAGGCCTCAGAAGTCCCCGCACATCTCCCCGGCCACGTTCTTCGGGTTAAGGAGCTCACTAACATTAAGGAACACATTCGCTTTAGGGTGTCAGTTTGTATTCATGATCACACTCCCATTCTTTTCCTTAAAAAGGGCTCCCAATATTGTAAACTTCAGACCCAACGAAACATGGATTCCCACTGTGAGAGGCTAACACTCGTATTTGACGGTTTAGTCCATCTGTTCCTCAGTCCCGCACCTGTAATACCTCACACATCTATCGTTCTCAGTGGGGGGGGGGCACCCTGGGGACTGTCTGCCCCTCCCCCACCACCATCACTTTGAATTTCTTGGGGAGAAAAATCACGTTCAGCATACAGCACACCTTTTGGGTGCAGGACGTAACTACAAGAAGAACTGTACCTAACAGACACAACCCAGTTGTCTATAATCTCACATTAACCTGAAATTAAAGAAAGAATATATAGAAGCGTCTTTGTTTGATTCTGGTACATTCTGACCTTACGTAAGAGAGATCGCATGACTTGGCCCATCCATCTGTCTCTAAATCTTGAGTCTGGAAATCTTTTATTCCCATTTTGGCCGATGACTTGGATTTGCCAGGCAAGTATTTGAATAAAACTTGAGATTTACTCCGACACACACACACCAAAAATGCACGCTTGCCAACTCCTAAAATTCATGGTCACACCATGGGAGCCGAACCTGTATGTTTTGCGTCAAACAGTTCTTCTCAGAGAAGATTGTTACCGTCTGATCTCCTTCTGAAATACTGCTTCCATTTGGATGTTTTAGTTAAGCGTGCAATGTTTTTGCACTGATTTATTGCCTCAATATGTTTGTTTAGAAAATGCAAATCCCGGGATCTACTTTCTGAAAGTCTGAATCACTAGGTGTAGGGTGGGTCCTAGGAATTTTCCCATTTCGAGATAATTCTGAAGCAAGTGATCCAAAGACCAATCTTTGGGAAAAACACCCGTAAGCCGTCCATCACCACGCTTCAGGAACTTCAGCCCGGGAAGGTTCGTCCTACAGCCACACTCCGGCCCTGCCCTGCACGGTTCGTCCCTGCAATGCGTGAAGCTCGGGACCGGGCTGGCAGGCTCCTGGACACAGGGCTGCTGAGACGCGGGCTTCCTGCCTCCAGAATACCTGCAGTCGGGGAGCCTGACGTAGGCACACCCAGATATCACGCGGCTTAGCAGAGGCTAACGTGTCTCCTCTCAAAGGCAACAGCAGCCGGCTCGCTTGCTCTCTTGGGATCTCTGAAGTAGCAACACTGATTATTTCAGTCTCAGTGACCACAAGCAGCAGCCAATGAATACAGAGGAACAGTCACTTTGCCACTTACTGCAGGTGGCCATACTCCTTAACCCCTCAACAGGGACATGCCTGAGTCGAAGGGGACACTATTACTAACTGTGCTGGGGAAGCAGGCACAGACTGCAATTGTCGCAGCCAAACCAGGACGCACAGCCAGTCTGCAGCTCACCTGACGGACCCGAGCCAACTCAATTCGTCCGCACTGCACCCACGCGCTTGCACTGAGAGGCAAGGATTTAGGCTTGTTCCTGGAATGATTATGAAGCCAGACTCAAGCACATCCATTGCTAATTCATTCCACGATGCATTGATGCAGTGGTGAAAAAGCCTTTGGAAATCCAGAGAAAGGAGAGTGTGTACCACGAGAGCATCCCAGCCTGTAAGTGAATTCCATCCTGGGCTCCCCGTGCTGAGGGCCGGTGTCGTGTGGAGAGATGGAAGCCGCAGGCTGTGGCGCTCACACACTGAGTATGACTTCAGGCTGTCTTCATGTTACCTAGCCACCTTTTAAAGTCAAATGTGCATTTTGTGTATAGACCCCCCCAAAAAGAAACAAATCCTCAAGAACAGCCACGGTGTATTTCAAGTATAAAATCCTACCTGCAGCCGAAACAGCCCGCTCCCAAGGTAGCATAGTGTGAGCGCTCAGAGGATTTGAGTATTTCAGTATTTCACTGTCACCTGAGTCACTTGCAGCCAAGTACTCTGAAGTCAGAGGTCAGTCACGTCAAGGCCTAGCTTGTCCTCAGATGAGAGTCAGGAAACGGTAGAGCTGTGAGCAGCCCGGGGCCTTGACAGTCCCAACCTCTCCTGTCATCAAGGGAGACACTGAAGATGTGAGAAGACAAGCCCTGCCCCCACCACTTTCCCACGGAGATCCCACACTCCAGCTAAGCCAGATAAGGGGGAGCTGCCCAAACACACCAGCCCTTTCTCCCACCCGGGCTTCAGACCCTGCAGTTCGCTCTGTGTGGGGTGCGTATTATGTCCAGCTCGCCTCCCTGGCACCCCCATCTGAGGAATCATAGCTGGACACCAGCCTGAGAGGGTCTACCCACGTGGTCGGTAGGTTTTGGAATTGTGAAGAAACGAAGCAGCCCCCTAACGACTACTGGGCGGAAGTGGGTTTCAGACCCAGGCCTTTGCCATCAGAGTCAGTGTTAGTTTTTTTTGAGACAGAGCCTCAAGCTGTCACCCTGGATAGAGTGCTGTGGAATCACAGCTCACAGCAACCTCCAACTCCTGGGCTCAAGCGAGTCTCCTGCCTCCGCCTCCCAAGTAGCTGGGACTACACTATAGGCGCCCGACACAACGCCCAGCCATTTTTTGGTTGCAGCCGTCATTGTTGTTTGGCGGGCCCGGGCTGGATTCGAACCCACCAGCTCAGGTGTCCGTGGCTGGCGCCTTAGCCCGTTGAGCCACAGGCGCCAAGCCAGTGTTAGTTTTTAGACCTCATGTGTCATGCACACAGAGTCCCTATGGAGAATTTGGGTGTGAAGTTGGCAACCTACCAAAATCTTGAAACAGTCTCCTTAGTTTTGGGGACTGCAGGAAGTGAGCTGGACTTTTCATTTCCTTGTGGTACAAGTGCCATATTGAAGTTAGGTAGGATTCTCTTTTCTTCTTTTTCTTTCTTTTTTTTTTTTTTGAAACAGAGTCTCGTTCTTTTGCCCAGGCTGAAGTGCCATGGCCTCAGCCCAGCTCACAGCAACCTCAAATTCTAGCGATCAACCGATCCTCCTGCCTCAGCCTCCCTAGTAGTTGGGACTATAGGTGCCCGCTATGACACCAGCTAGTTTTTCTACAATAGAGACGAGATCTCACTCTTGCTTGGGCTGGTCTCAAACTCCTAAGCTTAGGCAACCCACCCACCTCAGCTTCCCAGAGTGCTGGATTACAGCTGTGAGCCACCGTGCCCACCCACCTGTGGCTTTTTCTGCCATGTGGCACTATTGGGAGTCCCAGTCACTGTTATTTTAAGTGAGCCTTTTGGAATTGAACCCAGGTGTCCTGAGCCCACTCCTACGCCTGTCCTGGCAAGCAGCCAACACTCAGGCATCGTTGCCCTGAGATCAGCGCTGGGGAAGAGTAACAGGTGGGGCGTCAGAGTTGGCAGTCACCCTCATCGCCTCATTTGATCTTCGTAACAGCTTTGTGAGAGAAGTAGAGCCAGTGATACTTATTTTTCTTGTCTTCAATTTTTTAAAAATGATTTCAGAGATGAGAAAATGTAGAGCTGAAGAGAATGAGCGGCTTGTCTAGAGTCGCAAGGCTGGTCGGGACGGGCTGGTGCGAGCGTCTAAGGGCAAGGGCAGGTTTCTCCCTCACTGTCCTACATCGGGGACGTAAAAGGTGAATGAGGTTTGGGAACTTGCTGAGTGCTGAAGGTGCGAACGTAGGGAAGGGTGTCCTCCAGACAGCAGAGGTCTGGCAAGTGGCAGCACTGCTGGATCCTTTTAAGAGTAAAGAAGCCAGTGGCATTCAATCCGGAGAGCCAGATTAAAAACAAAAATAGGGGGCGGTGCCTGTGGCTCAATGGAGTAGGGCACCAGCCCCATATGCTGGAGGTGGTGGGTTCAAACCCAACCCCGGCCAAAAAAAAAAAATAGGGCCGGCATCAGTTTGCGGTGGCATGAGCTGTTGTAACACGCCGCTGAGGTGTCAGCTGCAGGGCAGAGACCAAGGCCTGTTACCCACGGGCGGAGAGGCAGCCTGTGCCTGGCGCTCAGCATGAGTTAAAGTGGCTTGTCACGGGCTCTTGCGTGAAATATAAAATAAGTGCCCGGTGACGACACCGAGGGTCCTGTGAGGAGAGTCCGCAGCGGCTCACTCGGGGCACGTTAGGCAAGGCTCTCATTTGCCCCCGACGCTGAGCTGTATCTTGGCAGCCCCACGGAGGACAGGGTGACCAAAGGAAGGAGTTTCTGCTTCTATTGCGTGGCAGCACAGGGCGTTTGGGTGATTGCAAGAATCAGAGTTAAAAGCTGCGTCTGCTGTGTCAGGAAACCCGGGGCGTCTTCCGCAGACCTATGTGTTTAATTATTTCCTTCCTCCCTTTCTCCCTGCTCCTTCTTCGCCTCAGCAAGTGCCAGCTGTCGCTCTGCGGTGGCGTGCACCCTGAGACGCTGCTGGGCTCTCTGGCCTTCAGGAATTGAATTTGGGGGGACGATAAGCTGACCAACACCTCAGGCAGTCACCGTAAACTGGACAGGGGCGAATTTCCCGTAAGGAAAGGCTTTCTCTGGTTATGAATTGAGTGGTACTGAGAGCTCTTTTCTGGGCACAGAAACCAGTAGCACCAGACAGACCACGTCCCCAGAGAGTCTAGTGGCTGCCACAGAGTTTCCGAGGTGAGAGTCCCCACCACCTGCACGAGAATCCCCCACTGTCCTGGTTTCCGTCCGGTGACGTCCGGGCCAGCTCAGATCTGTGCTAACACGTTTAAAGGTGGGAGCCCCGAGTCTGAGTTTAGCTGAGCAGCACTCTGAGTGATTGTTCAACACGTCCGAGTTTGAGGATAACCAAGAGACAGACAAGCGAACCTGCTATGTCCGCGTAAGTAAACACTGTACCGGTGTGTGCGGAGGGCTCGTGTCTGCACAGGGCCAGGCAGACGCAAGTGGCTGCTCCTGGGTCCTCTTCTTGACGGTTTTGGCAACAGAGTTGCACCTCCGTCAGCCCTCCTCAGTCACCACCAGGTCAACACTGAGTTACAGGTGGAAGGAAGGAAGGAGGAAGGAAGGAAGGGGGGGAGGCAGGGAAGAAGAGGGAGGGAGGGAATGCAAGTAGGAACTCACGGGAAATCGCCTGACGTGCCCTAACGTGTCCCCTGACGTGTCCCGGTGGCGCCTCCCCAGAGAAGCCCACCAACCACCTCTACACTGACTGTCCGCTGTCCCCCTTACCCTGCTGGATCCCATTTTAGAGCACTTCTTTTCTGACATTGTAATTTATTCACGTGTCAATCTCATTTAAGAGTTTAGAAGTTGTGAGAGTCTTTGCTGCTTTTGTTCACTGTATCCCTAGTGCTGAAACGTTGGCCTGTGGCGAGTGCTTAATAAATCCCTAACAGAGGCCGCAGGAGGGCAGACGGGTCTGTCCAGGCCCCACTTCTCAGCCACTCAGTTATATTGCTCTGAGAAACGCCCAGAATCCCAAGGATTCTTCTCTCCTTTCTTGGCTGATGGCAACATGGGAGAGAGCTGCTGGAAGCCCTGTCTCTGGTGCACCTGTCCCATCCAGGCCTGCAGAGACTCTCCTCTGTCTGAGCCCCGGGGAGCATCAGAGGCTCCTTCATTTGACGTGAGGCTTCAGAGAAGCCACTGAAAGAATTGAACAGGGAACAGGGGAGGTCTGACTGAAAAGGGCCAGCAGCTTCAGGGAGGGGGGAAGGTCTGGATTCCGGAGCCCGCTGGGATCCTTTGAAGCCCTTGCTGCAGGGAGGGTGGCTGAGCAGTGGGAAGACTTGCGGGGAAAGTCCAGATTTTCCAAAAGCATTTTCAGGAAATGTTCTGCATCCCAGGTTAGTGTATGAGACACAAGCTGTAAGTGGAAAGTTGGCAAAGACCTTTGGAAATTGTCTAAAGGGCAGGAAACAAAGGATAGCAATAAAACCTAAAAGGTCTTTAATTGGGGAGCGCCTCAGGGGATGGAGTTGTGATCATTTTATTATTTACATAAAAATTACATGGAGAATGGTACTGAAAGGGACTGTCATGTTGCCCAGTGAAACTCCATTAGGGAGCTAAGTGTGGAAATGTGGAATCAGGGAAGGAAGGTTTGCGTTTATTGATGCAATTGGAAAACAGCATTTTTTTTTTTTTTTAGAGATAGTTTTATTGTGTCACCCTTGATAAAGTACCATGGTATCACAGCTCACAGCAACCTCCAGCTCTTGGGCTTAGGCGATTCTCTTGTCTCAGCCTCCCAAGTATCTGGGACTATAGGCACCCGCCACCACACCCAGCTATTTTTTTGTTGCAGTTTGGCCAAGGCCACGCTCAAACCCACCACCCTTCGTATATGGGGCCTGCGCCCCACTCGCTGAGCCACAGGCACCACCCTGGATAACAGCTTTTTATAACATGTTTGTGTGTTTCAACCCACACCCGTCCTGATGGCCAGATTTCCATCTGAGTGGTGGACAGGAAAAATTCAGCCTGAACAACTCACCTGTCACCTTCCTTGGGTTAGGAGTAAGCACTGTTGAAGCAGTTTCGGCACCTCCACACAAGGCAGATTGTGAAATTAAATGGGCATCACCTGCAGACATGGAGACTTCTCTTTAGAAGGAGCTGGAAGGCAGATGGGATGTCCTATTTAGCCACAAGCATAAGATAGGGCCACCTCAGAGCTGCATCTCCCCACCTCTTGTTATTTAGCATTTATTGTCCTTCAGAGCCCAGATTTTCCCAGAAATGGATGGTAGATACGCTCCACGCGAAGCTCGCTGTCTCAGTGAAGCAGAGTTGTTACATACTGATGTAACCACACAGTGAGAGTCTGGACTTGAATTGGGGTGAAGTTTTCTGTCTGCTCTATTGCCTGTTCCAGGGAATGGTCTACACAGGCATCCCGGAGTCCATGGAGCCTTCGATTCCCTTGTTTACAAACCTGGCCCAGAAGGAGTCCTCAGGTCCAGCTACTCAAAGTCAGTCCTTGGGCCTGGAGCCTTGGCATCACCTGGGAGGGAGCTGGACACTCAGACTTTCTACCCTTCCCCCACCTGAACTGAATCAGAGCCTGTAGTTGGACAGCATGCCCAGCTGACTTCTGGATGTGTTCACAGTTGAGAAGCAACTGCTCTACCATACCCAGGAGCCACAGAAAATAAAACAGGGCTGCGCCACTGGCTCAGTGGGTGGGGCACCAGCCCATATACTGAGGATGGCGGCCAAACTGCAACAAAAAAATAGCTGGGTGTTGTGCCAGGGCCAAGTTTGAACCCGCCACCCTCAGTATAGTCCCAGCTACTCGGGAGACTGAGGCAAGAGAATCGCCTAAGCCCAAGAGCTGGAGGTTGCTGTGAGCTGTGTGACTCTGTCTCTGAAAAGAAAAGAAAACAGAGGGGTTGGCTGCTTCTGATAGAGTGAGAATTGGACCATATTTGTTGGTGGCCTAAGGATAGAATTCTGCGACTCTCTGGTCTGTTGGAAACTTAAGTTCCCCCTTCCTGTTGTCCTTAATTTGGCTCCCGAGTCCCAGTGCCTTCAGAACATTTAAGCTTAGCCTCTTAGCCTAAATGAACATACCTTTTGAAAAAAAGCTCTTTAAAGGTAGGGCAGCACACCCCAAGGGCTCCTTCCCTGATCGTGGTTGTGCCCTGGGCCATCAGCTGATCTCTCCCACCTCGTGTGCAGGCAACAGAGGGCTGGCACCTGGCGCTGCTTTGCTTCTGAGCCCACTCACCAGGGCTCCGAGGGCGGACTCTGTTGTTTTCTGCCGCTGGGTGCAGGCTGTTAGCCCGGGTACCGGACCCCCGGGAGTTTCTCACTAGCCCAGGCCTACATTCCTGCAGCAGGAGGCCAAGCTCAAAGACCTGCATTCAAACAGTCTGTAGGCCCACAGTGACACAACCGCAGCTGTGTGAGGGGACACGGGAGCAGGGCTGCGTCCCCTCCCCTCTCTCCCCTGCCCTGACCCATAGCTTTCTCCCAGACTCACTTTGAGAAATAGGACAGCAGAAGGCGTGGGGTTGGAGCAGGCTGTCAAATGGACATGAGGTGGTGTGAGCCGGGGTTGATTCTGCCAAGTTAGAAAGGGACAGCAGTGAAACCCCAGACTCTTTGCCCCCACCAAAGAATAGTGAGCCTGGAGTTGTGGCCTGTCCCAAATGAGGCTCAATTTTTATTATTAGTTTTGCCAAGGCTGCTCCATTCTTTGTAAAGAACCGAGGTTCCTGTTAGAACAGCCGCATCAACCAAGGTGCTGGAGATGAGGAAAGACTTAAGGGTTGTCAAAACAGTGACACACTCTGGACTCACAGACCGAGCGCGCGTCCTCTGTAACCTGGCCCAGAGGGGCTCCCCAAACTCAGTATGGATTGTGGTATCAGAGCCCCCACCTGACGAGAGAGGAGCTGGTCACGTGGGCCTCGGTGCCAACAAGGCAAGACGGGTTTCAAGTGAGTGAATTAATAAAGTACATTCCCTCGGTCCCAGACAAAAACACATTGAGTAGGTAGTAACAGTTAGTCTTTTTTTTTTTTGAGACAGAGCCTCAAGCTGTCACCCTGGATAGAGTGCTGTGGCGTCACAGCTCACAGCAACCTCCAATTCCTGGGCTCAAATGAGTCTCTTGCCTCCGCCTCCCAAGTAGCTGGGACTACAGGCGCCCGCCACAACGCCCGGCCGTTTTTTGGTTGCAGCCGTCATTGTTGTTTGGCGGGCCTGGGCTGGATTTGAACCCGCCAGCTCAGGTGTACGTGGCTGGCACCTTAGCCCGTTGAGCCACAGGCACCGAGCCAGTAACAGTCTTAAACTGGCTTTATCTCCCCCTCAGGCTGGGAGCTCTTCTGAAGCAGGAAAATCTGTTACTCATCCTTGTATTTATAGCATCTGGCTCAGGGTCGGCCCTTGACGAATGTCTGCTGAGTTAACGTGTTGAGGAAGACCAGCAGGTGAGCCCCGGGCTGACCCTCTGCCTAGCACAATATCCACCTGTAAGTCATCCTTCCAACTATTCCTCAGGCATATCGTTCCCAACTAATTTCTTCCTTGTCAGTTATTAGCCCTCCTCTTAGGCTGGTTCACAGCTGTGTTTTGGCTCCCTCCGTAGAGCAGGTCTCCGAGACGGACCCTGCCCACAAAGCTCACTGTGTAATTAAGTACCTTACAATGCATACCTGAAAACCAGAGGCTTGGCAGGAGAAGGGAAGGGGAGTCGGAAGGCAGTTTGTTAGGGAAAATAGTGAGTCCCTGATTCTTTAGTATTCCTGTTCTTTTCAGGTAAGAGTCTATGATCTCTCCAAATATGAGCACGGAGCAGATGATGTGCTGATCCTGGCCACCGATGGACTCTGGGATGTCTTATCGAATGAAGAAGTAGCTGAAGCAATCACCCAGTTCCTTCCTAACTGTGATCCAGACGATCCTCACAGGTTCGTGTCCCTCTGTGATCGTAGGGCTATTCCTCAAGCAGTCTTGCATGGCATGACCGACGTAAATAATCACACTGTTCTCATCACTCATGATTTATAGGCTGATCCAGATGGTGCAGGAACCAAAATGGAGAAGAACCTTGCTTATTAAAGATACTGTCTGGGCCTGTAATCCCAGCACTCTGGGACTCCGAGGCAGATGGATTGTCTGAGCTCACAGGTTGGAGACCAGCCTGACCAGAACAAGACCCCGTCTCTAAAAATAGCCAGGTGTTGTGGCAGGCACCTGTAGACCCAGCTACTCGGGAGGCTGAGGCAAAAGGATCTCTTGAGCCCAAGAGTTTGAGATTGCTGTGAGCTGTGATGTCATAGCACTCTATGGGGCAACAAAGTGAGATTATATCTCAAAAAAAAAAA
>CAUYRH010052567.1:0-14176 GCA_963574655.1 Perodicticus potto | reverse complement strand
CCTCAAGCTGTCACCCTGGATAGAGTGTCGTGGCATCACAGCTCACAGCAACCTCCAATTCTTGGGCTTAAGCGAGTCTCTTGTCTCCGCCTCCCAAGTAGCTGGGACTACAGGTGCCCACCACAACGCCCCGCCATTTTTTTTGTTTGCTGCCGTTATTGTTGTTTGGCGGGCCCAGGCTGGATTCGAACCTGCCAGCTCAGGTGTACGTGGCTGGCGCCTTAGCCCATTGAACCCAGACGCCGAGCCAACTTCTTACATTCTTGAGATACTTTACTAATACCACATTACCAGACTAAAGGCTATAGTAGAAATCTATAGTGATCAAAACAGCATGGTACTAGCACAAAAATAGATAGATATATGGAACAGAATAGAGAACCAAGAGATGAACCCAGCCACTTAACATCGTTTGATCTTTGATAAACCTATCAAAAACATTAATTGAGGGAAAAATTCCCTATTTAACAAATAGTGTTTGGTGAACTGGTTGGTGACTTGTAGAAGACAGAAACTGGACCCTCACCTTTCACCATTAACAAAAATTGATACTGGATAAAAGATTTGGTGGGGGAGAGGGTCGGGAAGACAGTCTCACTTTGTCATCCTTGGTAGAGTGTTGTGGCATCGTAGTTCACAGCAACCTGAAACTCTTGGGCTCAAGAGATCCTCTTGCCTTGGCCTGGGAAGGCTGGGAATATAGGCGACTGCTACAATGCCCACTTATTTTTTTTAAGAGGTGGGGCCTTACTTTTGGTCAGGCTGTTCTCAAGCTCCTAAACTTAGGCAATTCCCCCTCTCTTTCAGCCTCGGCCTCCTAGGGTATTAGTATTACAGGTGTGAGTCTCTGTGCACAGCCTTTGTTTTGAGGCAGAGTTTCACTCAGTTTCCTAGGCTAGAGTGCCATGCTGTTGGCCTAGCTCACAGCCACCTCAAACTTTTGAATTCACGTGATCCTCCTACATCCGCCTTCTGAATAGCTGGGATTACAGGTGCCTGTTACAATGCCCACCATTTTTTTTTTTTCAATTTTTATTAAAATGGGACCTCACTCTTGGCCCACGCTGGCCTCAAACTCATGTGAGTTCAAGCAATCCTCTCAACTTGGCCTCCAGAGTGCTAGGATTAGAGGCTTGAGCCATGGAATCTGGCCTGGAATTTTTTTTTTTTTTTTGCAGTTTTTGGCCAAGGCCAGGTTTGAACCCGCCACCTCTGGTATATGGGGCCAGCGCCCTACTCCTTGAGCCATAGGCGCCACCTGAGAAGGCGGTTTTGTTACCCTTGCTGGAGTGTAGTGCCTATTCATAGCCCATTAAAGCCTAAACTTACAGGCTTAAGCAATCCTATCAGCCTCTGAAGTATCTGGAACTATAGGTATACCCTACTGAACCTGGCTGGTTAGCATAAGATTTTTAGTGTCTTACACTATACTGGAATGTCTAAATAGTTTATTTAACACAAATTCTTTTTTTTTTTGACCCAGAGTCTCCAGTCTTGCCTCTGGTTCAATTACCTAGTATCAAGCAACCACAAACTCTTGGGTTCAAGCAGTCCTTGGCTCAGCCACCCAGGTAGCTGGGACTACAGGTACCTGCCACAATGCCTGGTTAGTTTTTCTGTTTTTAGTAGAGACAGGATCTTGCTCTTGCTCCGGCTGGTCTTGAATTCCTGAAGTCAAGTAATACACCATCCTCGGTCTCCCAAAGTGCTAGGGTTACAGGCGTGAGCCACTGTGCCTGTCCTTATGTAACACAATTTTTAAAATTCTTTCAAACCAGGATCAGTGCCCATAGCACAGTGGTTATAGCACCAGCTACATATACCAAGGCTGGTGGGTTCAAACCCAGCCTGGGCCAGCTAAGCAACAATGACACCTGCAACAGAAAAGTAGCTGGGCGCTGTGGTGGGCCCCAGTAGTCCCAGCTCCTTGGGAGGCAAAGACAAGAGAATCGCTTGACCCCAAGATTGGAGGTTGCTGTGAGCTGTGATGCCACAGCACTCTACTGAGGGCAACATAGTAAGATTCTGTCTCAAAAAAAAAAAAAAAACCAAGCCAGTTGTTTCCTATTCATTCATTCTGTTAAGTTTGTTTTGGCGTAAATTGGTCAGGCACTGTGTATTACAGAGGTCAAGTGAAGAGGATTGCTTGAGACCTAGTCTTTATGAAATAAATAGAAAAATTAGCTGGGTGTGGTAGCACCCTGTAGTTTCAGCTATTAGGAGACTGAGGCAGGAGAATCATTTGACTCCAGAAGTTTGAGGTTGCAATGAGCTTATGATGACACCACTGCACTCAAGCCCAGGCAACAAAGCAAGACTCTCAAAAAAAAATTATCATTACCTTGTACTTGAGTTTTACAGCAGTTACAGGATAATGAAAGTCAGCTTCTATTTTAAGAAATGGAAGAGCAATTGAGAAAGCTCTCAAAGGAGCTATGTGATAATGTAACTCTGAACCAATGAAGGAATGTGTCCTGTTAAATATATAAATGGTATGCTATGCTTTTAATTAATAACAAAAAGGGATATGACTAGAAATAGGACTACACCCTAAGGGCAGAGATTTTGTATGCTTGTTTTTTCTATTTGATTGCTATTTATTCCTTACCTTCAATTTTTTATTAGGAAGAGTTTCAAATACATAGGAAAGTTTAAAGAATAGTATCAACACTGTATACCTTCCATCTAGATTTAACTATTGACATTCTGTCACACATACAGTCAGTTCTGCATGTGTATGTAAAATTGCACAATTTTACAGAGAATGCAAGATTGCACAATTGGCTCAGCGCCTGTAGTTCAGTGACTGGGGCGCAAGCCACATAAACCAGAGCTGGCGGGTTCGAATCCTGCCTGGACCTACCAAACAACAATGATAACTACAATCTAAAAATAGCCGGGAATTGTGGCGTAAGTCTGTAGTTGCAGCTACTTGGGAGGTTGAGGCAAGAGAATCCCCTAAGCCAAAGAGTTTGAGGTTGCTGTGAGCTGTGACATCGAAGCACTCTACCCGGGTGACAGCTTGAGACTCTGTCTCCTCCCCCCCCAAAAAAAATTGCACAATAGAAGCCATAGGACTTAGGATAGAAGAGTATTTAAGGGCACTACAGGAAGGGAACCAAATGAAAAAGATAACAGTTTTATGTATTAAGGGTTAAATACTGTATAAAACGTGGCACTTTGATTTGAAGAACATGAAAAGCTTGTTAATGTAGGATTGTAGCTAATGTTACTGAGAACTGGTAGGGGTATCTGAAATGTGACAAAGTAATGTCAGGTGTAGATGAATGTGGCTCATGATGAATTGATGTATCTGCACGTTTTCAGTTGTGTGTTTTGTGTATTCTTAATGTGATTTCACTGAAAGCATTCCGTTCACCTGTTTTCTTTTAAGGAAGTCACCTCAGCAAATGAGAAGTCAGCATTTTGCCCCGAATAGCTCACTGCTTTGGAACGAATTCATGTTTTCAAAACAAGTGTTATAGCTTAACTACTTAAACACTTTTGAATCATTTGACTGTAAACTGAAGACCTAAACTTTGTAAGTATTCAAATGAGGACATTTTCATGGAAGAACAGATTTGTAGGCTCGACAGGCTAAGGCGCCAGCCACGTACAACTGAGCTGGCGGGTTCGAATCCAGCCCAGACCCGCCAAACAACAATGACGGCTGCAACCAAAAATGGCAGGGCATTGTGGTGGGCGCCTGTAGTCCCAGCTACTTGGGAGGTAGAGGCAAGAGACTCACCTGAGCTCAGGAATTAGAGGTTGCTGTGAGCTGTGATGCAACAGCACTCTATCCAGGATGACAGGTTGAGGCTCTGTCTCAAAAAAAAAAAAAAAATACAGATTTGTAATGAATAATACCTTATTTGTGTCCAGATTTTTCTAACTGTCCTCAGAATGTTTTTCTTAAACCTTGTATTTTAAACCAGGATCCATTTGGTTTTTACACATTGCATTTAGTTGTCTTAACAGTCTAATCTACATTCACCTTCAATGTTTTTCTGGTCGCTGATTTTTTTTTTTTAAGAATCCAAGCCTATTATCTATCTTTCCTTCTGGATTTCATCTTAATTTAACTTGTTTATCTGTTTCCCATAAAATCAAAACTTTGCTCTGAAGAGGCTCAGATTCAGGTTACAAACTTTTGGCAAGAATATTTCATAGTTGATGATGTATGTGTTGTAGCACATCTGCCTTAAGTTTCTCCAGAGAAACAATAGAGTATAGATAATTATTTCTGGAAAGAATTGATTCATAGCTAATGCAGTTATTGAGGCCAAGAACTCTTGTAATCTGCCATCTGCAAACTGAAGACCTAGAAGTGGTGTAGTTCAAAGGCCTAAAAATCAGATAGCCAAAAGTGTAGATTCTAGTCCAGTCTGAAGGACTGGAAATTAGGAGTTCAGAGGGTGAGAGGTGTGTGTCCCTGCTTGGTTTGGTAAGAAAGGCGTTTAGCTCTAAACTAATGAATTCAACTTTGCCTCTGCCTTTTTATCTTCAGACTGAACAGGTTTGGTGATGCCCATCAGCATTGTGGTGGGGGGTACTATTTGCTATGTTCAGTCCACCAATTCAAATACCTCTTCCAGAAACACCCTGAGACACTTCCCCAATGAATTTTTTTTTTTTTTTGAGACAGTCTCACTACCTTGCCCTCAGTAGAGTGCTGTGACATCACAGCTCATGTAGGATCACAGCTCACAGTGACCTCCAACTCTTGGGCTTAAGTGATTCTCTTGCCTCAGCCCCCCAAGTAGCTGGGACTACAGGTACCCACCATAACACCCGGCTCATTTAAGAGACAAGGTCTCAATCTGGCTTAGGCTGGTTTCAAACCTGTGAGCTCAGGCAATCCACTGGCCTCCCAGGGTGCTAGGATAACAGGTGTGAGCCACCACACCTTACCCCTTCCTGGATTTATTTTGTGTTCTTTTCTAGCATTTTATTTCACATGCAGACATGGTTGTTCATATGTGTGGTCATTACTTGGTGTCTGAACCTCACACGTTGTCTGCACCTTATCCAGCACGAGCACACACAAGCACACACACACAATTTATACTCTGTTCCCCATCCCCACAACCCAGATTTGAGCTTTTGGGTATGAAGAGCTCTGAGCTCACTGGTCCATGGGCCCCTTTACAGAGTGTGCGTGGCATCCTTTGTGACAGAAGTCAGCTCACCCAGCTCACTTGTGGGCTACTTTGATATCCCACATCCCCTCTTGCTGATAGCAATCTCATGTCCTATCTTTAGGTCCTCAGGAAGTGCATACCTTCCTTACATTTATGCTTTTTTTTTTTTTTTAGATTAGAGCAGTGCAATTGTAATTGAGACCATGAACTGGACTCAAGTGACATCCTGCTTCGCCTCCCAAGTAACTGAGACTACAGGTGCACACTTAACGTTGCCCAGTGTTGTATCAAACTCCGGAGCTAAATTGAGCTTCCTACCTCACCCTCCCAAAGTGTGAGGATTACAGGTGTGAGCCACTGTATCTGGTCAAATTGGACCTTTAAACTTAGGCAACTAAAGAGAAAGTGTTAATGCAGAACAAGCTGCTGTAAATTGTCTGCAGCTTTTCTGTTGTGACTAGCAGAAAAAATTAAGGACAATCTTCCAGTATTAGAAAAGTATGAGTCGTGCGCTGTAATCCTTTAGTTCTATACATTTTAAAGTTTAGTTACAATTTACCCTTAGAGGGCCAGTGGCTAACCGTTTACCAGCACCTCGCTGGCTGAAACCTGCCACAGAACCTTTAGGATCCTTCCAGTGTTCCATCTGGGAACATTGTCCAGGGAACTCTAGCCAATGACTGAAATGGCAAAGCCAGTACAGTCTGGCCATTTCTGTTTATTATAGAACTCTAGAGCTATCTTTGTGCTGCAAATTTGTAGTGCTTCAGCATATGACCCTGCCTTGATTTGGGCTGTTGTGCTTATACCAAATCCCAAGAGGCACATGCAGCCACAGAAATAGTTGCATGTGACTGGCAGTTGCGCCCCTGGTCACTTAGCTGTCTATACCTCTTGGGCTTCCAGTTCTGTCTTCTACTCAGCCCTGCCAACCCCACGTTCCAGCATGTGAAGCAAATGCTCAGCCAAAGCACCCTGAAGCAAGTGGGGGCAGTGGGGGATTTTGGAGGTGCTCACGCTCTAGACAGGCGAACGAGGAAGGTTTGGTAAGAAGGGCTTTTTAGCTCTTAAGGATTTTAGATGACGCGTGCCACATACAGGGCTGGAGCCAGGATGAAGTTAAAAGAAGGGGGCAGGGAGGAGCAGAGAGGGCTAAGCTAGGCTTCAGGAAGTAGGGGTTTAGGGAGCGGACGCCGAGTCCGCACCACGCTCTGTCGTCACGGCCACGCGGTGCAGGAGGAAGGCGCCATTTGAAGCACCCAAATCCCCGGTAGGAAGAGATGATGGGGGTTAGTTGATGAACCCTAACCTAACACCGAGTTCACACTACCTGCATTGTCACTAGTGGAAGTTAACTTCCGTTAATAAAAACATGCTCTTCACAAAACGATTTTCATTAATGTGAAAAGTCGGCGTTTAGGCTGTTAGACCCAAAGGAGGAGCATTTTAAACCAGCGAATACCGACTCCCACGACCTAGTAAGCCCCAGACTAGTCGCTGCCAGCGTGCGAGGAATTTTGGTTCCTCGCGGCCCCTGTAGCGTCACTAGTTACCGCGCCCTTAGCAACCGCCCCTTCCTAGGAAGGAGCTACGAGGTCGCCAGGGGCCGCGCCAGCTTACCCGCCTCAGGCCGGCGCGGGCGCAGAGGCCTCGGAGGCGGGGTAATGGCTGCTTTGCATCAAGCAGCGAAGTTGGCGGCCTCAAATTTCCACATCCCGGTCACTCCCAACACCCGGGCGCGGGTCTCCCTGTACGAACCCGTAGACCCTTTACAGGCCCTGGCGGCGGCGGCGATGGACTCCTTGGAGGAGGAAGAATACGAGAATGGGGTACAGTCGGCCGGGGCGGGACGTGGGCTGGGACCCGGCGCGGTCTGGGTGCGGGCTACGGGCAGCTTGGGGGACGTGGTGCCCTGTGCAGATGCTCGGCTGTTGGGTGTACCTGGCCCACCGCCTCTCAGCTTCCATGGGAAATATTAAAAAGGGACGTTGAAAAGTATTTTAATTTTTACCAAAGGGATTTTTGTAAAATTTTCTTACACGATATTTATATTACTCTATTTCTAGAGTGTGCAAAGTAAAGAATTTTATTCCCTCCTCTGCAGCATCTTTTGGGAATGGTTTTTTTTTTTTTTTTGAGACTCACTATGTCGCCCTCAGTAGAGTGCTGTGGCGTCATAGCTCACAGCAACCTCGAATTCTTGGGTTCTAGTGATTCTCTTGCTTCAGCCTCCGAAGTATCTGGGACTACAGTTGCCCGCCACAGTGCCCGGCTATTTTTAGAGACCGGGTCTGGCTCTGGCTCAGACTGGTCTCAAACTTGTGACCTTAGGCAATACACCCGCCTCGGCCTCTTAGCCAGACTAATAGGATTACAGGTGTGAACCACCGCGCCCGACCTTTTTTTTTTTTTTTTTTCTCCCTTGAGGAAAAATGATTTACCCTACAGTGTCAACCTATAAACATTTAGGTGAATCAGCTGTGCTGTTAGATTTGTTATCATCTTAAGGTTTTGGTTATTAGCGGATCTGAACACAATACTTTAGAGGTGCGTGTTTACCTAAAACCATGAAAAGTTCAGAGGATTGATCAGTCACAGAATAAGCATCTACAGAAGCAAATTACTGAAGTTTCATTGTTTTCTAGACAGCTCTTAAGAGTGGAACGAGACAAGCCTTTTCGATTTTCAGTCTCAAATGTGTTGTGGACAACTGTCCACCAGGTGGAGGGCAAGAGTCTACCACCTGCTCTATATACTATGGGAACTTTAATTTTAAACTAGCCATCTGCAGACCAGAACCTTATCTGTAGTTAAAGTTTCTTAATACCCTGTCTAAAACTTCTCAAATAAAAAACATTATGATTTAGGGCTAATTGAAGTCACTGGACATTTTGGAATTCTAATCTCTTTACACTAAAATTATTGAGAAAATTTGTAACAACACCTTTTATGGCCAATATTTTTCATCAACAAACTTGAGGAAAAATGACCTTAAGGTTATCTGGAGTAGGGCAGATGGAGACCCTGAACATTAACTAGAACTGGAGCCCTTGGGCTGTTTTGCTTTGTTTTTTCATGATAAAGGTGTTCCTCAACACAATTTGTAGTAGGCAACAAAGGAGGCAAAGTGATGGAGGAAAAAGATTTGAGTGGAGGAAAAGGATTTGAGGTCCAGTATGGATCCATTCTCTGCCATTTGCTAGGTGAGGTTAGGATATAACTTCCTTTTGTTTTTAAATTTCAGATTAATATGAGGGTACAAACCCTTAGGTTATATAATTTACACATGAAGGGTTAAAGTCAGAGTTGTAGCTATGTCCTACACCCATATAATATGTCATATATCCATGCATTGTAGCCATTGGGTGGGAAGGTATTGAACCCCCCTTCTTGAATTTAATTGAGATTTTCTCTTATATGGGTCTGTGATTGTTAATCTCCTAGTTTCAAATTGGTATTGTGTACATGTGATACTTGTTTTTCCAATCTCGTAATACTTAGGATAATGTTCTCCAAATCCATCCAAGTTGTTACAAAGGATACAAAATCATCTATTTTATAGCTGAACAGTACTCCATGGTGTACACATACCACAGTTTATTAATCCATTCATATGTTGATGGGTGCTTGGGTTGTTTCCACACCTTTAAGATTCTGAACTGAGCTCAGATGTAACGTCCTTAAATCTCAGTTTCCTTATTTGTAAAGGAACTCTAATAATTGTCTGTTCCCATCTTATCTGGCTGTTATGAGAACCAAATGAGAGAATGTGTTCTCATCTAAAGAGCAAGTTACTAATTTACATAAATTAGTAATAATTACAACAGTTATGAATGGGACTGTCATTTAAACTACTCCCCTAAAGCTTTGGCTTCCTGAGGTAGAGGAGTCAGTCATTTCTTTGGTTGGGTTTATAGTTCCAGAGTGACTATTAAAATTACAAATTTGTATTAGAAACTGTTATTATTTTCAGAGAGATCAGTTTATACGATGAGCTAACTTGAAAAGAATGGGATCCTACAAAAAAACAAAAGGGGCCAATAACGGTGGCATATGCCTATAGTCCTAGCCTTTGTAGTCCCAGCTACTTGGGAGTCTGAGACAGGAGAATCACTTGAGCCCAAGAGTTTGAGGTTGCTGTGAGCTAGGCTGAGGTCATGACACTTTAGGTCCAGCAACAGAGTGAGACTTTGTCTGAAAAGAAAAAAAGAGAGAGAGCTAAGTCTTATGATTTTAATACTGTTTTGAGACCAACACATGTGAAAAAGCCAAAAGTAAAACCTGAGTAAGCTGCATTTTAGTCCTGATAGCAGGAGGGCACTGGGCCTGAGGAAGAAGCAGGTTAGAGTATGAAAGAGCCAGACTTAGCTTTCTTCACAGGTTGGGTTGGGTCTCCATCTTGATTTTTAAAGGCTAATTTTAGGCAAGGTGGGTGGATTTGCCATCTTGCAGTAAAAGCCCATGTTGTACCCACCACAAAGATTGATTAGATAACCAACTCTTTCAGTCCTTTCAATCCTTGGCTTTTGCCAAAGTCAGACCTATCTCCACCCACCCCCCATGCCTGTACCATCTCCCTTTCCCTGCCCTCCAGCATAGCACACACCCATTATAGGTTTCTCTGCCCATACTAGGCACTGATGAATGTTCCGTGAATCTAGCCTTAGTCGGAGATGTCAGTTCACAGATCCTGTTAAGTGGCTGATGATGACATGGGTAAAACAATACTCTATTGTTGCAGGAAGACGAGGCCCAACGGAGAGAAAGAGCACCCAAACACCACGTTTATAAGAGGAAGGGCTTTATTCACCAGCTGGGAGCTTACGGCATAGAAGAATTCCAAATGGCCGCGCTCCCCGACTGGCTTGGTCTTTCCCTTTTTATCGACAGTCAAAAAGTTCCACCCCACTGCTACCCTTCTCATTGGCCAGTTTGAATCAAGCGGGAGATGCTATTCCAGCCCCTACAGAACTACAGGATTTCACAGAACTTGGAAATTTCCAAGTTCCAGGAAGTTAAGTTTATAAATTACCAAGAGCTGAGTCACCATGGAGAGGACTCTGCAGGTGTATCTTTGTGGTCTCCTTGAGAAGACCTGTTCTCCTAGACCTCACCTTTCTCCGGTATCCTCTCTCACTATAATTAACAGCTTAAAAATGTCACTGAATTTCCTAAAGGGGTAAGCTTCTCTTTTTCAGTAAATGTCCATTTATTAAATCCTAATCACTGTTTGTCAATTCAGTAGTGAATGAAAGAGACGTAGCTCACACCCTCACAGAGCTATCAGTTTGGTGGGGAAGGCAAACAAAAAGTAACCAGTCAGGCTGGGCGTGGTGGCTCACGCAATCCCAACACAAGTGAAAAACACAGCTTTCCAACACTCTGGAAGGCTGAGGCAGGTGGATTGCCTGAGCTCATAAGTTTGAGACTAGCCTGAGCCAGAACGAGACCTCATCTCTAAAAAAAATAGCCTGGCACTGTGGTGAGTGCCTGTAGTCCCAGCTACTTGGGAGGCTGAGGCAAGAGAATTGCTTGAGCCGAAGAGTTTGAGGTTGCTATGAGCTGTGATGCCACAGCACTCTACCCAGGGTGACAAAGTGAGACTCTGTCTAAAAAAAATACAAAAGAAAACAAACAAACCAAAAAAAAAAACAGTTGGATCGGTGCCTATAGCTCAAGCGGCTAAGGTGCCAGCCACATACATCAGAGCTGGTGGGTTTAAATCCAGCCTGGGCCTGCCAAACAACAATGACAACTACAGCCAGAAAATATCTAGGCATTGTGGTGGGCACCTATAGTCCCAGCTACTTGGGAGCTGAGGCAAGAGAATCAATTCAGCCCAGGAGTTGAAGGTTGCTGTGAGCTATGATGCCACGGCACTCTACCCAGGGTGACAGCTTAAGGCTCCGTCTAAAAAAAAAAAAAAAAAAACTAAAAACTAAGAATTCAAATGACTGTAAAATAAGAAATGTTGGGAAAGAAGTGAACAGGCTACTATGATTTTAAAAAGAAGTGGAAGAGAACCTACTTAAATGAGTTGTTAACATTTAGGTGCATGCCTGATGGATGAGAAAGAACAGCCCTTGGAAAAGTGGGAATGGGAAGAACATTCCAGGCAGCAGGAGCAATGTATGCAAAGGTTCTAAGATAGGAAGGGAAAGAGCTTCCTGTGATTAAAGATCTGAAGGAAAGCCAGAAGTGGAAAGGAGAGGGAGAGTGGCAAGAATGAGGTTAGGGAGGTGAACAGTTCTTTGTAGACCAAAGTAGGGGGTTTAGGTTTTATTGCCTGTATCATGTGAGGTCATTGAAGGCTTTGAATAGATATGTTTTTATTTACGATTTTAAGAAGATCACTGTGAGGGGCTTGTGGAGAATGATCAGAAGATTTAACAAAACAGAAGTTAGGAGACAGATTAGGAGGTTGTTGCAGTAATTTATGTTCAGAGGCAGTGGCTTGGGTTTAAGAGTCCTGGGGTGATGGCAAGAGGCAGACAGATTTCTCTAGAATGGATAAGACTTACTATTGGATTGGGTGTGAAGGCCAAGAGAGAAGAGGAAGAAATCAAGGATGCTTGCTCTCAGGTTTTTGGTTGGAATAGCTACCTGGATGATAATGCCATTTACTGAATTGGGGATAACTAGGAAAGGAATAAGTTTGAGAGGTGGGGAGGAATCAAGGTTTCAGTTTGAACACGGTAAACTTTTTTTTTTTTAGAGATAGAGTCTCACTTTGTCACCCTTGGTAGAGTGCCATGGCATCACAGCTCACAGCAATCTCCAGCTCTTGGGCTTAGGCAATTCTCTTGCCTCAGCCTCCAGAGTAACTCGGACTACAGGCGCCCGCCACAACACCCGGCTATTTTTTGTTGTTTTTGCAGTTTGGCCAGGGCCAGGTTTGAACCTGCCACCCTCAGTATATGGGTCCGGCGCCCTACTCACTGAGCCTTAGGAGCCACCCTGAACACGGTAAATTTAAAATGCCTATTAAAAAAACTCCCAAGATACTGTGCCTATGAAATTTGGAGTCCTCTAGGGTCCAGGCTGGAGCATTTTGAAAACAGCAGGAATGGTCCAGGTGTGGTGGCTCATGCCTATAATCCTACCACTCTGGGAGGCCAAGGCGGTAGATCACTTGAGCTCAGGAGTTCCAGACCAGACTGAGCCAAAGCAAGATGCTATCTCTACTAAAAATAGAAAAAACTAGCTGGGTGTTGTAGCAGGCGCCTATATTCCCAGCTACTGGGGAAGCTGAGATAAGAGGATCACTTGAGCCCAAGAGTTTGAGGTTGCTGTGCGCTGTGATGCCACAGCACTCTACCCAGGGTGACAGAGTGAGACTCTGTCTCAAAATAAATAAATAAATAAAAAGTAAAACAGCGGGAATGTGTGAGATCACCTAGGGAACGAGCGCAGAGAAAAGAGAAAAGGTGTAGTACAGAGCTCCCAAGAACCTTAGCATTCAGCAGTCAGGGTCAGTATCTGAAGGAAAAGGGGACAAAGGGATGATTGAACAGCTACTGTGGCATACTCACAAGAATGCGGAGGTCCCACATTGTTTTTAACAAAGAAGCAAAGAGAGGGGCACGAAAGGAATAGTTATGTGGATGGGAAGTTAAGGGAACTTCCCTCTGATGGCTGCTGTTTTCTTAAAGAAATATAAGGGTTATCAGTAACTAGTTGAGGGGTGCAGGTGGCAGTTGTTACACAGGAGCAGGGGGAAGGTAGCAGAGCTAGGGAGTGGGAGAGATGTCCCCATATGCACAAAACATTATTTTCTTTTTTAAAAAGTTACATTTCAATTATGGCAATAATACAGTAGTAGGTGAACACATTCTCCTTTTAAAATAAAAATGTTACATATGAGGCATAGGCACTTTTAACCCTTTCCCCTAAAAAAGAAAACCTGGGTTCCCATTCTCTCCCCATTGGTTGCCACTGCTTTGAAATTGATATGTTTTATTATTCTTGGCTTTTTTCCATCTCCTATATATATAATATTTAAACATATCATAGTATACTATAAATACAGATATGTAGTTCTACAACTTGCTTTTTTTAAAAATCTTTTTTTGCAACTTGCTTTTATCTTTTCTCATTTATTGGCAGTTTACCCATGTTGGTATATATAGATCATTCCCTATAAAAACTTTCCAATGGAAAACATTTTTTACAAGTAAAAATCACAGAATTGCAAATGAAACTATATAGACTACAGTGAAAATAATTCTTCTTGGGTGCTGAGTACTAATGAAGCAACAGGTGCTGGAAGGATTCCTTATCTAAGTGGGTCAAGCCTGTCTAGGGAAGATTATCCACTAATCCAGAAGCTGCATTTGTAGTATCCACAAGAAGCTAAACAACTGAAGAGAGAAAATACTGTTTTAGGCTCTTGGAAAAATAATGTCTATGGCCTAGGTTTTTGATATAGTAAATATTTTCTGAGGGAAGACAAAGATGAAATTAGAATTGGAACCCATTTATTGGCTATTGATCAGTTTTAGGTGAAACACTGAGCAGTATTAAGCTGCAAATGCAGTGAGTACTGTGCAAAATCAGGGTATAAGTTATCAGACGTACCACATTGCTTCAGAAGCTACTCATCCTTTTACAGCTTTTTCAAACAATTCTTCCTGGTTCCAAATAAATTTGACTCTTTTGTATAAATGTTTGCTATAAGACCTTTTAAGAGGCTATGCAGGAGGCTGAGGCAAGAGAATCGCTTAAGCCTAAGAGTTTGAGGTTGCTGTGAGCTGTGACGCTATGGCACTCTACCCAGGGTAACAAAGTGAGACTAAAAACAAATTAAAAAGACCTTTTAAGGGATATTTTAAAAGAATGGATGAGAGTACATAAATACATTTGCCTAAAAACAATTCCTTGGAATGCTCTCTCTGTTTTTTTTTTTTGAGACAGAGCCTCAAGCTGTCACCCTGGATAGAGTGCTGTGGCATCACAGCTCACAGCAACCTCCAATTCCTGGGCTCAGGCGAGTCTCTTGCCTCCGCCTCCCAAGCAGCTGGGACTACAGGTGCCCG
>CAUYRH010052566.1:0-10848 GCA_963574655.1 Perodicticus potto | reverse complement strand
AGGTGGTGGGTTCAAACCTAGCCCAGGCCAAAAACTGCAAAATAAAAAGAAAAATTTATAAAAGTTTAATGATAAGATAAATTTTTAAAGCACTGATAACCCCCCTAGGGTTATATAATTCAACTATAAAAACTTGTTCCTATATCTGAATATCCATGACTAACCCATCTGTTACTTACCTTGCACTTGATTTGGTATAATCTTTCTGAGCCTTAGTTGGACAAATAGTGGAATAGTTGCAGAATATTGACAGGATCATATATAATTGACTACATTTTTTCATAACACTTTATTGCTATCCAGATTTGAGGTCATTATCATTTATGTAAGCACAATGTTGAAAATAAATCTTTAAATTTTAAGAAAGAAAAACTGCTTTCACTAGCCATCTTTCTTGTTTTTTTTTTTTTTTTGAAAGCAGTCACTGTTTATTAACTGACCAGATTACAAAAACAATCAGGGCAGATACCACAGCAGGAACCTTCTTTTTCTTCTCTTCAACACCCTCCATGGTTCCAGCCGGAAATGAGCTTCACTAGCCATTTTATCTTAGGAATAAAAGGATTCTCCTCCATCCAATTCCTGAATTACATGGATTTGTATTATATTATTAAAAATTGAGAATTTCACTCATAAATATTTTTTCTGTATCTTTACAGGCATGACATAAAAATAAAGTTATAGTCAAATACTTTTTACATGCAGGATGGGTGGAGATTAGGAGAGAGAAGAGAATTTAATTGTGCACTGATTTCCACAGAGAAGTATGTGTTACTGATTGTAGGAAACTGTCCTTTCTGTGAGTTTCTGTCCCTCCCACCAGAAATTTTCTCTTAAAGCAAAGCACTAAACCAACCTTGGAAAATTCTTCATTTACTGTCAAGTGAATACATAGGTCAGAGACTGAATTAAGACTCAAACATTTAATTTGTGGAGGAATAAAACAAAGAGAATTTGTTATTGGAAAAGTTACTGGTTTGAATTTGGAAATCTGTTTTTCTCAGAAGAGGGACTCAGAGATAGTACATTTTGAGACCCCAGAAATAGTTATTTACCTCCACAAATAACTTCCTTACTCTTTAAGTTACATTCTAAATATACTTGCAAGGGTGTCCAACCTGTGGTCCACGAGCCGGATGCAGATTACTTGGGGACTGCTTTGCTTATCTGTGGAGCTGGATATTGCAAAAAATTGCATAGATCTTTTTTTGTTGTTGTATTTAATGCGTACCCCCAAGGCAACTCTTATTCTTCTGACGTGCAGCAGAAAACAAAAAAGGTTGGATATCCTGCATGTAAAAAAATTGGATACGTTGAATGTTGCAGTTACATCTTTTCCACAGCAGGTTTTGTTACAAAAGAAGAGAGATGGAAACAAAGGAATCAGATATATTATTCTTAAAAGAAGAGAAATGTTACAGGGTTGTAAAAGTGACATATATATTTCATGATTCCTATCAGGGACAGCCTAGAGATGTTTCAAATCTTAAGTAATAATTGGCAACCAAATGGAACCATTCAAAACAAGGCAGATTTACTGGTGAATTGAGGTTTCTTTTTTTTAAAATGAATTTTTGTATACATAATTTTTACTTGCTAAAAACAATGTGAGAATTATTTTATAATTCTATAAATCATGCTCTATTTCTTGAAAATATCAAATTTAAAGAGTAAAATTTCTGATTGTTATTTCTTGTGTGACAGAGTGCTTTTCTCTTACAGTTGACTGGCTGGATAATAGTTTCAAATTTTATCTTTTTTTCCCCCTCATTTATACTCACCTCATTTTCCTTTCTGCTTCAGGCAGCATATTTTCTGCCTTGTCTTTCCAAAACTTTTTGCATCAGAGCATGAAGGGGATAAATGGAAACAATAAAGTGAGCCTAGGTAAAACCACAAAGCTTGATGTGGGTTCCAAATCTGGGAAGAATAATGACTCAGATTTGTCTGAGGTTGCTTTCAGTCCAGTTTGCCACCAAACAGGGCAAACATTTAATGCAAAGGGCAAACTCAAGATTAGGATATAGGTGGGTGATCCGCTCTCCAAGGATACTCACTTCCTTCCATAAGTTCAAGGTCTTAGTTCCTGCACGATGTGGGATTCTGCCAGATGAGAGGAGCTGAGAATTATGGACACTATTCCTCACTTCTATTGCAGGCCATGGGCTGTTGAGGGGGGCATACTGGCACTCCACTTCTCACACAGGCTATGACACCAGGGGATTCCTGCTTGGCCACAGCTAGGTACTTTCAAGTTTTTTGTTTTGTCTGGTTTTACTATATCATCAGGCCTACTTGAGATTTTTATTTAGAAGGCCTAACCATGGCTTATCATAAAGAGAAAAATATCTTCTTACCAAGGAGGGGTAAGAGATCTCACACACACTCACACACACACATACATACACACGAGAAATATTTGAGTTCTTGGCTTATACTCAGGGTAGCTCCCCGGGACCATAACATGATCCAGAGAAAAATGGCTATGTCAGGAATCTGCCTTGATAGAAATAAAGAACCCTGTGTCTCAAAAAACAGCACAGATTGTCTACATTCAGAAAGGGAAGTGAGCCTAAAGACTGGAGTCTCAGTGCTAAGTGACGTGGATAGATGTCTTTGGCATAGCATGAGGCTAGATCTCAGAATTGTAGCACTGAAGTCCAGGCAAGGGTAGAGGGGTATGCTCAGGAAGACTACATGTTAATTTAATTTTCTACCTGTTCTAGAAATAGAGGCTTGGAATAAAAAATTAAGTCACTGAAAATAAAATTTTATTTCTCTAACAACTGAATTTGTAAACCAAACTTCATGTCTTATACTCATTAATGTATACAGATATTTTTTAGAGACAGAGTCTCACTCTGTCACCCTGGGTAGAGTGCCATGGCGCCACACAGTTCACAGCAACCTCCAGCTCTTGGGCTTAGGCGATTCCCTTGCCTCAGCCTCCCAAGTAACTGGGACTACAGGCGCCCGCCACAACGCCCGGCTATTTTTTTGTTGCAGTTTGACGGGGGCGGGTGTGAACTCGCCACGCTCAGTATATGGGGCCGGCGCCCTGCTCACTGAGCACAGGAACTGCCCTAGTCATTAATATTATTTTAGTGAATTAATAGAGTTTGAGCTTAAGAATCAACCTATATTTGAACTTAATCCTGTTGTTTTATCCTCATTGACTCTTTAAGTTACCATTTTATTGATCAAACTGTCCTAAATCCATGCTGCTGTACCCTATTCGTCATTGCCAAACAGTTTGTTGTGAGCCGACTGTCTCTCCAAAAAGCATATGTTGATATCTAATCTATGATGGTGTTTGGAGGTGGGAGCCTTGGAAAAGAATTAAGAGACCAGAGAGCTGGCTGCCTCTCTGCCATGTGAGGGTACCACGCGTGGTCAGTCTGCACCCGGAAAAAGTCCTGCGTCAGAACCTGCTGGTCATGCAACCGTCCTGATCTTGGACGTCCAGGTCCCACAACAGTGAGAGATAACTATTTGCTGTTTAAGCTACTCAGTTTACAGGAACTTTTTATAGCAGCCTGAGCTCTCTAAGCACAGGTTAAGTATAGCTCCTATTCCATCATTCAGGCGCGTGATGACAACAGGCAGGACTGCACTCTTTAATTTTCTTTTCTTTTTTATCTTCTCTATACATATACATGTGTTTATGTGGTTTCCACTTTTTGCCTTCACAAAATTAAAAAGGCATAAAATTTAATAACAATAACAATGGGTAAGATAAGGACTAGAAACAAAAACCTCGTAAATAATGAACGAAGATAAATACATTTGGAAAAGTAATCAGACAATTGCAAGGAAATATTGAGCAATAATAATAATAATGCAAAAAAGTAACGTTCACATTTTCAGATAAAAGTATGTCTATCATAGAATGCTTTGACTCTGAGGTTCAGTAAGGAGTCATCAGTTAACTTTTTTTCCCCCAAAGTCTCAAAAAATAGACTAGTATTTATGAATAAAAATAGGAGATAATTTCAAAAAACAGATCATGCCAAATCTTATAGACAATGGAAAAAGAAGAAATACTTCAAAATCTGAACAAAACTGAAAGCATTTTGTGAAGTTTATCTTTTGATTTATTATATAAAATCACATTTGATCATCTATATATTAAATTTCTTTAGAAAAAGTAAACATTTCCATACTATCAATATTGAGTCATTTAAAAAAATACTTCCATTAGAATACTAGTCACTTGTTATCTTCAAAGAATGAGGAAAGAAACAAATGGAGAAGTTGGGGCATTAGGCTCTGCAGCCACATTGTACAACACTAGGAAAAAGACCCACAACTTTCTTCTTTAGCAAGAGAAAGTGGATTGTTATTTTTTACTGCCAAGAACTGTACTGTATAAATGTCATCTTAAAAATACATTGCATTCATCAATGTCAAGGCGGTATTATTTTGTTCCATATGGAAGAAAATAAACCTTATAAGAGTCGCTTCATTATAGATTCTCCACGATGACTTGCAGCTGTCCACACAGACCTTTTAAAACCTCTGTACAACTACAAGTGAATCATTTGAAATAGTTTTATTGGCAATTATACTGTGAAATTCTTTCCTTGATTTTAATATTTGCTTTCCAAGCCATTTTGAAATATTTTTTCTTTAAAAGCAATACAAAAATTATCAAAAACTTGATTTATAATTTTAAAGTTATGTAAATATAGAAATGTAGGTGTGTCAGTATGTGTGTGAGTGTATGCCTAGGTCTGCATAGTATTTACAAAAATCATATTAGGATGATGACAGAGATTAATTACTTTTGTATTCCATATATTGTAATCACAGCATTTATATATCAAATTTGTACTTAATATGTTACATAATCCATTTCCAATCACTTACATTTAAAAAAATATTTTTTCTATTCTCCTATTGAATAAAATACAATGCTAGATTATTCACAAAGTTTGAGTTTTCAAATAAAAATTAAACATGAAATTCCAGTGCTGAATGGCTTCAAATTTTTATTTATTAACAAATAGTTTTTTACTTCTAAACACAAAATCGAAACATATACACTCTCTATTAGGGAAATAACTAATATTTAACTGCACTCTTGAGATGAATTTTAAAAACTGTGTAAATTAATATGGCTGGAAGGGAAGATACACAATGTATGGATCTCACTATAGCAAATAAACTTGAAAAATTATCATTAGTTAGAGGCAATTTCTATTGGGGGAAATTGGCAGTTATGCTTTTAACCAAGAAGGTGTGTGTGTATGTATATTCTTGTTTGTATGCATCTAAATTTAATATCTTGAATTTGTCTAGGATTGTTCTATTTTAAAATATAATCTCCCCTTGTGCCCACAAGTTAATTCATACTTGTCAACAAATTTGTCTCTTAAGTTTTGGTTTAGAAAAATGGTCACCACAGGCATGCAACCTTTAGGTAAAATTCAAGCCATCGTCTTTCCTATTATTACACATGTGGTTAAAATCTAGCATACAAATTAGATCGCAGACACTCCCAAAGTGAAGACTGTCGCAGAAAAGACACACAAGGTCGAATAAACATTTGATGCTCGGGTCACAAGAACATACTGTGCACCAGAGAACAGAGAATCAATCACTGCATTGTAGATGTGAACTTGGGTTAGATCCAGACCTGAGAGGACTAGCAAGATGTCACGTGGAGAGGTATTTTAGGAAGATTTTAATCCAACAGTATGTATAAGTAAGTACACAATTTGTGCTCTGATTTTTAAAAGGGATACTTTCAGACACAGATTCTAAGTACCTCAATGGTAACGCAGTGTCTTCCTCACTTTGAAAAACAGTCTTGTTTAAAGGAAACATAAATTCCTAGGTAAACAAAGCCCACTTAATAAATAGCTAATGAGGCATTTAGTGAAGAAGACAATATATGAAAATTATTTAAAAAGCTGAAAAGAAAGTGTCTTTTATTCTTACAGTTTCGGGTGCTCGCGGCAATGTGTGATGCTGGACTAGCTTCTCAATACCTTTGGTATCATCTCCTATCGTGAGAGTGTCCTCAGACACTGCACTTGTCACACAGTAAATCACTGGTGGGAGAGTAGGGACCAACGAATGGGACGGAATGCCCTACTGTGCAAAATAATATCCAAAATCTATAGAGTGTCCCCAAAGTTACCCCTCAAGTTGCCAAAAATAGGGAAAATGGTAAATTGTAGTTAAATGTACATTTATTAACAATCTATTTGTTACAAATTTTTACAAAGAAGTGGGCTGACTTGTAGAGAATATTTGATAATATTTGGTAAACATTGTAAATAAATGTTACATTTAAGTTGTAAATTTTGTAAATATATTTGGCTACAATTTCCCATTTTCCCTAGGTACGGTGACTTTAAGGGTGATTTGGGGGCCACCCCATATATACAGACTCTTAGCAAATAGATTCCATTCAAACACAGAAGATATTCTGAAGAAATTCTTTTATATATTTATTAGGAAACTTTGAGTCTGTTGAAGGTTAAAGCTCATCTAACAGGAGGTAAGTGTGGATCTTTAATAATTATAATATTCTTTTTTTTGTTTTTTTTTTTTTTTTGGTTGCAGCCATCATTGTTGTTCGGCGGGCCCAGGCTGGATTCGAACCCGCCAGCTCAGGTGTACGTGGCTGGCACCTTAGCCACTGAGCCACAGGCGCTGAGCCAAGTATTTTACTTTTTAAGGCTGCAGAGACATGCTAATAGGACAACTATGAGACCGAAAAAAACAAAATCATCTTCATGTAAACATTCTGTGCAAGAAAAAAAAACCCTGTGAAGTGCTACCAAATAAAAATGTCCTGCAAATTAGCGTGGGTAAAAATAACGTTTCAAATACACACCACATAATACTCAACACACAATATTCTTTACCCCAGAGCCAAGCTCCAGAGCTGAGCTGGCTGCTTGTAGACCAAGGAAAATAAAATTACTATTAGAGAAAATGTCACATAATAATATAAAGTCACAATCTGTCCTCAGAGCCAAGTCACCAAAACAGAGAATGTCTTAGTTCAGCGGTTCTCAACCTGTGGTTCGTGACCCCTTTGGGGGTCGAACGACCCTTTCACAGGGGTCGCCTAAATACAACCTGCATATCAGATATTTACATTATGATTCATAACAGGAGCAAAGTTACAATTATGAAGTAGCAACAAAAATAATTTTATGGTTGGAGCACAACATGAGGAACTGTATCAAAGGGTCGCAGCTTTAGGAAGGTTGAGAACCACTGTCTTAGTTGCTTAGAACAGTGCTTGTGTTGGGTTGATTGCATGAAAACTGACTTACAAAATTTCCCTAGATGTGAAAATTAAACACCCATGTGGCTTTAAATATCGGTGGTGCTAAAAATGATGTTTCTTTAGGTTTTAAATAAATGTACTATGTATGTCAAAAGACTAGATTTGTAAACATTAATGTTCCTACCAATTAGCTGGGAGAGAAAAAAGGAAAGATGACCTCATTCTTTCTATGTTTATTATTTTTATTAATGTTTTTCACAAAACCAGTAGATGACTTTTATTTGTTTATAGTACATTATGGTGAGTCTTCCAATAATATAAATATAAAAAGATGTTAAATTTTAATGCTTTGAGGTAGAATGTACATCCAGGTCTGTTACAGAGCTTTTGTAATGAAATGTGGTTTACTGAAGATAAATTGATTATTCATTATATATAAAAAGTTTTAATACTCCAATAAATAATTCGATGTTCAGGAAAGTCCATTTAGTGCTAAATGTCATTTTATACAGATCATTACCACTGTAAAATTATGGGTATAAATTGTCAATACAGCTTCTAATAATGAAATGATCTTAGGTAATAAAATTTGTGTCACAAAAATCTATAAATTTTCCACCATTGCTTATTTGCCAAAGGTGGATTAACAGTACCCTACGTATATCTATTTACACATTTGTTATGAAAATCCTTTAAAATATAGATTATAACATGTGTGTTGTAGATTATACATTTTTCTCTTGCAGGACCAACACAAGGATATAGGAGGCATTGAATGGTAGAAAAAGCCATCAGATTTTAGGATAGTGACACCCATTCAAGGAAGAGAATGGCTAATAACAGCAGTCTGTATATACTTCAAAACTCTTTGTGACCTTTTTAAGTGAAGATAGCAATCGTTCCTGCTTATTGCCTCTGCCTGTTCCAGCCACCTAAATCTGTGCTTTAAACTAATTCTATCTGCTACCGCTGTGGGCTCATTCCAGCCACATTATCCTCCCGACAATTCCTTGAAACTGCCGAGCCTTACTCTCTCTGCTTGTGCTGTTTATGCTTCATCAGACACTGTTTTGCAGATGTTCAGGGGACTTACTACATAATCACTTCATGTCCTTCTTCCCTTTTTTGATCATCAATATGACATGGAACCCAACACATCCCCTATCCTACCTTAATTTTCATTTACATTCCACCAATCACCTCGTGATGCCTCCCCAAGCATTTACATAGTTTTGTTTACGTGTTCACAGTCTGCCTCTTTCCCTCCAAAGATTCTATGTATTCTACTCTATTCCCTGAGTCCAGAATAGCAGGGAGGAAACTTTCATGCTGGAAGGCCTCATTGACTTAGTAAGACCACATTCCAGAAAGTTCAATTTGATAGATTTAAAAATGTACATTTTGTTTTTAAAAATATAACTACTATATACTTAATAATTTTAAAGAAAATGAACACTCTTTGTTAATGTTAAAGTTAATTTCCTTTTCGATGACTTTACCTTTTCTTAGAAAGAATTTGAATATTTGCTGGTAGCATGGAGCTCTGTAGTTTCAGGCGATCTTCCAAATGGGTTTAGTTATTTGCTACCGTAAGGCTGTCTTTTTTCTTTTCCTTTTATTAAGTCATATACACATAGATCATGAATACATTTATGCATTTGTGGGGTACAATGTGTTTATTTTTTAATACAATTTGGAGTGCTTACATCAAACAAATTAACATAGCTTTCACCTCATTTACTTTATTATTGTGTTAAGACATTTATGTTCTGTTGATAGATTTGACTCGTACCCTTGCAATATGCTCTGTAGGTGTGGTCCCACCATTTACCCTCCCTCTATCAAACCTCCCCTTTCTCCTCTCATCCCCCCTCCATTTCTCTCTTTCATCTTGGGCTATAGTTGTGATCTATCTTTCATAAGAAAGTATGAGTAATTATAAATTGTTTCATAGAAGTACTGAGTACATTGGATAATTTTTCTTCCATTCTTGAGATACTTTACTAAGAAGAATATGTTCTAGCTCCATCCATGTAAACAAAAAAGAGGTAAAGTCTCCATCTTGTTTAAGGCTGCATAGTATTCCATGGTGTACATATACCACAATTTATTAATCCATTCATGGGTTGATGGGCACTTGGGCTCTTCAGAGAAGCTTCTGTTCAAGTCTCTTGCCCACAAGGAAATGGGAGCACTTGTTATTTTCTTATTAATAATTTTGAGTTCTCTGTGTATTCTGGTTATGAGACCTTTGTCAGAAACATAACCTGCAAATATCTTCTCCCATTCTGAGAGCTGTCTATTTTGTTTATTTACTGTGTTCTTGGCAGTGCAGAAGCTTTTTAGTTTGATCAGATCACAGTAATGTATTTTTGGTATTGCTTCAATTGTCCAGAAGAGGAGTCCTCATAAAGTATTCTCCCAGGTCAATTTCTTCAAGTGTTTCCCCTAAACTCTCTCCAAGAATCTTTATAGTTTCATGTCTTAAGTTTAAGTCTTTTATCCAGTGAGTCAATTTTTGATAATGATGAAAGGTGTGGATCCAGTTTCAGTCTTCTACAAGTCACCAGCCAGTTCTCCTAGCACCATTTGTTAAATAGGGAATCTTTCCCCCAATTTATATTTTTGATAGGCTAATCAAGATTAGATGGCAATAAGTGCCCGGGTTCAGCTCTTGGTTGTCAATTCTGTTCCACACTTCTACCTCTCTGTTTTTGTGCCAGTACCATGCTGTTTTGATCACTGTCGATTTATAGTACAGTCTCAGGTCTGGTAGCATGATCCCTCCTGATTTGTTTTTATTTCTGACTAATGTCTTGGCTATTCAAGGTTTTTATGTTTCCATATAAAATGAAATACTAATTTTTCCAGATATTTAAAGTATGACAGAGGTGCTTTAATAGGGATTGCAATAAATCAATTAATTGCTGTGGGTAGTATGGACATTTTAACAAGGTTGATTCTTCCCAGCCATGAACATGGTATGTTTTTCCATTTGTTAACATCTTCAGCTATTTCTTTTCTCAGAGTTTCATACTTCTCTTTACAGAGATCTTTAACGTCCTTTGTTAAGTACACTCTGAGATATTTCATTTTCTTTGGCACTACTGTAAAAGGAATAGAGTCCTTGACTGTTTTTACAGCTTGATTATTGTTGGTATATATAAATGCTACTGATTTGTGAGTATTGATTTTGTATCCTGAGATGCAGTTGTATTCCTTGATCACTTCTAAGAAGTTTGTAGTTGAGTCCCTGGGATTTTCCAGGTATACAATCATATCATCTGGGAAGAGTGAAAGTTTGATCTCCTTTGACCCTATATGGATACCCTTCATCACCTTCTCTTACGGGATTGCAATGGCTAAGACTTCCATTACAATGTTAAAATGCAGTGGAGACAGTGGCAACCTTGCCTGGTTCCTGACCTGAGTGGAAATGATTTCAATTTACCTCCATTCAGTACAATATTGGCTGTGGGTTTGCTGTAGATGACCTCTATCAGTTAAAGAAATGTCCCTTCTATACCTATTTTCTTAAGTGTTCTGATCATGAAAGGATGCTGGATATTATCAAAAGCTTTTTTCTGCATCAATTGAGA
>CAUYRH010052564.1:0-14594 GCA_963574655.1 Perodicticus potto | reverse complement strand
GCACCCTCCAATTCCTGGCTCAGGCGAGTCTCCTGCCAACGCCTCCCAAGTAGCTGGGACTACAGGCGCCCGCCACAACGCCCGGCCATTTTTTGGTTGCAGCCATCATTGTTGTTTGGCGGGCCCGGGCTGGATTCGAACTCGCCAGCTCAGGTGTACGTGGCCGAGCCGTCTTCTGTTCTCTTAATGATAACCTGTCTGCCAACACTAATCTCTTCCCATCTTCCTACAGACGTTCCTGTAATTCCCACACATAAGTGTAAATGTTTTGTTTTAATGCCTGGACTATAAATGTTTTGAGAGAAGGGTGGTTTTGTTTCTCTCCTTTACAAGGCTTCTCTCATAAATGGTTGAATAATTGAATAAGCAAGAATTATGGATTTGAATTAGTGAATAGAAAAGTACTTAAAGCTCTGTTTTTGTTTTCTTGCAGGAGCCAGGTGAGAATTTCAAGATACTATAGACTTCGTGTTGTACATTAAAGTTGCAAATTAAAGTGGTTTGGTCCAGAATGAGGAATGGAGTTATGATGCTTTTGATTATGACAACTGCCGTTTATGGATTTTTCTTTTTTCTTTCTTTTTTTTTTTTTTTTTTGCTTTACCTGCTGTGCTAAGTGGTTTCCAGAGCCTTTCAGCTGATGCTTGCAGGTACTCTAGACTGAAGTAGGCGTTAGTTCCATTTATCAATGAGAACATAGAAGCTCAAGGAGATGAAACTACTTGTTTAGCATGACACACTGGTAAGTGGTAAGGTTAGGATCACAAAGCTCATGCTTAACTACAGTGCTGTACACCTCCTCCTTAGCTAATATCATGCTGACAGTTAATGTGAAAACTTTTTTTTTTTTTTTGAGACAGAGTCTCATTATGTCACCCTCAGTAGAGTGCTGTAGAGTCACAGCTCACAGCAACCTTAAACTCTTGGGCTTAAGCGATTCTACTGCCTTAGCCTCCAAAGTAGCTGGGACTACAGATGCCTGCCACAATGCCTGTCTATTTTTCTTGCTGCATTTGTTGTTTTAGCTGGTCCATGATGAATTCGAACTGGCCAGCCTTAGTGTATGTGGCTGGTGCTCTACCCACTGAACTATGGGTGCCGCCCTCCAGCTACAAACTCAGTATCATGGAGTCAACATATGTTTCTATCCAAATCTCATTATAACCATCATGATGACAAAATTACATACACATATAATGTATATATATTAAAAATTGTTTTATATATATATATATATATACACACACATACATATATATATATAAAATGCACAGTACTGATTTTGAATCCTGGCTACATAAGCCTAGGTGAGTCATATCCCTTAGGGCTTCATGTTCTGTAACTAATGTGAGGGGACCTGGAGGACATCTTTTTATTATTATTATTATTATTATTATTAAATCATAGCTGTGTACATTAGTGCAATCAAGTGCCCAGTTCAATGTGCTGGTTTCATATACAATCTGAAATATTTTCATCAAACTGTTTAACATAGCCTTCATGGCATTTTCTTAGTTATTGTATGAAGACATTTGTATTCTGCATTTAGTAAGTTTCGCCTGTACCTTTCTAAGATGCACCGTAGTGGATAACATTATCCTTTTTTTTTTTTTTTGTAGAGACAGAGTCTCATTTTATTGCCCTCGATAGAGTGCCGTGGTGTCACACAGCTCACAGCAACCTCCAACTCCAGGGCTTAGGCGATTCTTTTGCCTCAGCCTCCCGAGTAGCTGGGACTACAGGCACCCGCCTTTGGTATATGGGGCTGGCGCCCTATTCGAGCCACAGGTGCCGCCCAATGGATAACCTTATCTGTAAGAACTCTTTCTTCCTTAACATTTTATAAGTCCAATTATCACAGCCCCTGATAAAACAAAATTTCGGAAGAGCTAGTGTGGTAGAGTTCTGCATAATAGAATTTCATGATAAACCAGAGCATCCATAATTCTCGGCTAACTCTTGAGGAGAACATCTTATAATCTTTAAAAAAAGGCCACAGGTACTCTGTTCCAATCATGTATGAAAGTTCTTTAGAAGATGAACTATAATGTTTATTTTTTTTGAGACAAAGTCTCAAACTGTTGCCCTGGGTAGAGTGCCATGGCGACATAGCTGACAGCAACCTCCAACTTTTGGAATAAGTGATCCTCTTGCCTCAGTTTTTTTTTTTTTTTGAGATAGAATCTTATTTTATCACCCTCAGTAGAGTGCCGTGGTATCACAACTCACAGCAACGTCCAGCTCTTGGGCTAGGGCGATTCTTTTGCCTCAGACTCCCGAGTACCTGGGACTACAGGCGCCCGCCACAATGCCTGGCTATTTTTGTTGCAGTCGCCACTGCTGTTTTAGCTGGCCAGGGCTGGCTTCGAACCTGTCACCCTTGGTATATGGGGCTGGCGCCCTACCCACTGAGCCACAGGCGCTGCCTTTGCCTCATTTTTTTTTTTTATTTTTAGTAGAGATAGGGTCTTGCTTTTTTGCTAAGGCTGGTCTTGAATTCCTGAGCTCAAGCTATCCACCTGCCTTGGCTACCTAGAGGGGTAGGATTACAGTTGTGAGCCTCCAGGCCCGGCCTATAATGTTTATATTATAGAATTACATTTTTCAGATAAGAAAATTGCAGGGCGGTGCCTGTGGCTCATCGAGTAGGGTGCCGGCCCCATATACCAAAGGTGGCGGGTTCAAACCCAGCCTTGGCCAACCTGCAAAACAAAAAAATAGCCGGGCCTTGTGGCGGCACCTGTAGTCCCAGCTACTCGGGAGGCTGAGGCAAGAGAATCGCCTAAGCCCAGGAGTTGGAGGTTGCTGTCAGCTGTGTGATGCCATGGCACTCTACCGAGGGCAATCAAGTGAGACTCTGTCTCTACAAAAAAAAAAAAAAAAAGAAAATTGCAATTTCAGAGGAGATTTTTTCTTTTTTAAGACAGAGTCTTACTTTGTTGCCCTTGGTAGAGTGCTATGGTGTCACAGCCCACAGCAACGTCAAACTCTTGGGCTTAAAGCAATTCTCTTGGCTCAGCCTCCCAAGTAGCTGGGACTATGGGCGCCTGCGACACCACCTGGCTATTTTTTTTGAGACATAGCCTCAAGCTGTCACCCTGGATAGAGTGCTGTGGCATCACAGCTCACAGCAACCTCCAATTCCTGGGCTCAAGCAAGTCTCTTGCTTCTGCCTCCCAAGTAGCTGGGACTATAGGCACCTGCCACAATGCCTGGCCATTTTTTGGTTGTAGCCGTTGTTTGGCGGGCCCGGGCTGGATTCGAACCCGCCAGCTCAGGTGTACATGGCTGGCGCCTTAGCCCGTTGAGCCACAGGCGCCGAGCCAGACACACCTGTCTATTTTTAAAGATGAGGTCTCAACTCTGACTCAGTCTGGTCTCTAACTCGTGAGCTCAGGTGATCCGCCGGCATCGGCCTCCCAGAGTGGTAGGATTACAGGCATGAGTCACTGTGCCCAGCCAGAAATTCTGAAGTCTTGACAGCATTTAAAATACATTTTATTTCTCAGAGGTCTCAGTGTGTTGCCCAGGCAGGCCTTGACCTCTTAGGCTCGAGCGATTCTCCTGCCTCTGTGTTTCAAGTTTCATGAGGTGAATCTTGATGGCATTTTATGGTCAGGGAGGGGAATGAGGGGCGTGAAGACCAGAAACCAGATTCCTCAAACGTGTGTCCTCTTGAAGACTCTTCTGTTCATTCATACTATATTCAGATATAAGGTTTTCAACTGAATTTTTTTTTTTTTTGAGACAGAGCCTCAAGCTGTCGCCATGGGTAGAGTGTTGTGGCATCACAGCTCACAGCAACCTCCAACTCCTGGGCTTAAGTGATTCTCTTGCCTCAGCCTCCCAAGTAGCAGGGACTACAGGTGCCCGCCACCATGCCCGGCTGCTTTTTGGTTGTAGTTGTCGTTTAACAGGCCTGGGCTGGATTTGAACCTGCCAGCCCCAGTGTATGTGGCTGGCACCTTAGCCGCTTGAGCTATAGGCACCAAACCTCAACTGAAGTTGTAAAACTATTTACCTCTCTTCTGGAAATTTTGCCTAGTAATTTGATATATTTTGTCTGAAGGTACTCTAGGTGTTTATCAAACTTCAGGTCATGAAATGGAGTGCATGAAATCACCGTGTCAATCAACATTTAAAAAATTGAGTAAGACAACAGGAGTGTATAGTTTCAAATATGTACATTAGTGTGCATATACTTTGTTACATAGAAAATGTAAATTGTGCCAGAAGTTGGAGAAAATAGACTTCTAACCCTGATTTCTGCAGAGGAACTCCCTTTTCTTTCTTTCTTTTTTTTTTGAGACAGAGCCTCAAGCTGTCACCCTGGGTAGAGGGCTGTGGCATCACAGCTCACAGCAACCTCCAACTCCTGGGCTCAAGCGAGTCTCCTGCCTCTGCCTCCCAAGTAGCTGGGACTACAGGTGCTCACCACAACACCCGGCCATTTTTTTTTTTTATTTTTTTGTGGTTGCAGCTGTCGTCGTTGTTTGGCAGGACCAGGCTGGATTTGAACCCACCAGCTCAGGTGTATGTTTCTGGTGCCTTAGCCTGTTGAGCCACAGGTGCCGAGCCGGAACTCCCTTTTCAATTACTAAAATCAGAGCACTCCACATGAGCCATACAGAGAGCAGCCATTTGAAACTGACTGGATGTATCAAGTCACATCATCATAAAATATTTGAGGGTTGGCTCGGCGCCTGTGGCTCAACGAGCTAAGGCGCCAGCCACGTACACCTGAGCTGGCGGGTTCGAATCCAGCCTGAGCCCGCCAAACAACAATGATGGCTGCAACCAAAAAATGTCCGGGCGTTGTGGCGAGCGCCTGTAGTCCCAGCTACTTGGGAGGCAGAGGCAGGAGACTCGCTTGAGCCCAGGAATTAGAGGTTGCTGTGAGCTGTAATGCCACGGCACTCTACCCAGGGCGACAGCTTGAGGCTTTGTCTCAAAAAAAAAAAAAAGAAAATATTTGAGGGTTGTCAACCGATACCTGACAAAAGATGGTTAACCATTACAAGTTGTATGGCATGCATAATGTGCCAGGCATGAATCGTAGAAGTTAATTACTTTATTACCCACCAAGCAGTAATCAACATGTATGAAACAAAATGTACATTTCTCAGTCCTTCCATTTCCTGGAAGAACTGTCAAAACTGCTGACTACTACTGTTACCGAATATAATAGTGCTAGAAAAATAATCTTGGTAAAGACTTCTCCATGCAGTCAATCTTTATTATAGCAGTATTCGCATATTCACATCAAGTACATAGAACTTTTTGCCTTTTATATAATACAGAGTTTTTAAATAACTTTACACAGAAATAAATTTCTCCAATCTGAATTTCAGCTATCTTTTTTATTCTCCATGCTTTCTATCCAAACTGAACAATATTTTCCACTATACAAATTTACATGAGAAAAACTCCAAAGTACAAATGAAGGGACCTGAGCAGGAAAGAGAACCAAAGTGTCAGGAAGTGGGTATGGGGAAGAATTAAAAAAAAAGATTCAAGCATACATTTAGGATTAAGGAACAAGAGGGAGACATCATCCATTTGACTGAAAATAAATGTCTTTTTTTATGAATTGAAAAATAAGCTTTAAAAATAGTTACTCCATTATAATTTTTGCAAAGCAGGTATAGAGAGGTCTGTGGACAATGAAAAAGTCCCCATCTTTTTACTGGGCACACCCCAGACTCTGTGAGAACCTTTTCCATGCTTGAATGGAACTGAAGTGAACTAAATCCAAACCTTTGGCAGTAACAGAGAAGAGAGGAATGTGTATGTGAGTTGCCATCAGGTTTGAATTGGTGAAACAGGAGCCATTAATTCACTGCAGTTCGAACATGAGACATTTCCCTTTCCTCTCCCTTACAGGAGACTTATCCTCAAACCAAGGAATACATGAAAAGGCAAGATTTTCCTTTTTCTTGGTCTAAACCAGAAAAGCAATCACAACTAATGAATAGAGTTCAAAGAGACATGTATTAATGAATGATAAAATTCAATCCCCTGATCAGATGCACAATTGTATCTTAGGAAAAACAGCAGTTGCTGTGTGAGGAAAGGATCAGATACAACCAACAAATAAGATTACCACAAATACATATCACTGTGATACAGTCCTTCAAATCAGGTGATACCATGAAGGCCAGTCTGAGACTAGCTCAACCATACGGCATGGCCAAAGGAAACACAGAGGACTCAAAGCATATTCAAGTGGAGGAAGGAAAAGGGTACAGCATACACACATATGCTCCTGTATGTAAACTAATATAACATGGAAGATAAATAAGACAAAGGTTAGCCACTTAATGTTGGTAATCAACACGAATAAAAAGGCATTTTATGTTTATATAGCTGGTTTTAATCAGCTATGGAACATACACAAATGTATTAGGAAGGAATGATTTTTTTTAAACTGTTCACAGCTTAGAATAAAAAGCACACTTATTGCACTCTTACATTTTATTTCTGACAATAGTTTCATTCCCCACTGTCACATTAATTTTTCCCTATCCCCAGACTTACTCCTACCTCACCCCATTTTGGTCTACATTCTCCTACATCTGTGCCTAGTCTGTGAGCTTTGCAGCTTATACTAGTCTTCAGTTTCCTCCTATGCAATTCATCCTCTACCAGAACACATGTTGGCTCAAAAATACACAAACACAACAGGGTAGTTTTCAAAACAAAACTGAGACCAAGCAACTTAATCATGACCCCCATTTCAACCCCTGTAAACAGCCTTTTTGTGCTGCTCTTCTGCACACCTATGTATTGTAGGTGAGAACCAGCCCTGAAGGGTGCTAGATAATATATTCAGCCTGCCAGGAGAAGCAGATGGTTTGCACACAAAATTTTTTCAATACTAACATGAATAAACATTTTAGTTATTTTCAAAGTAGTTTCAATCTACAAAATTCTTTTTAAAAAATGCACCACAAAAATGGATACACTGGTTTACAATGGCTGTGTCCTCATACACAACTCATCATATTGCAATTAGTCAAAACAGCTAAATAAAAGTAACATTTTAAAGGAATTGATTTAGTAATTAATAAAACTAAGTTAACAGTTGAAGTTGTGGATGCTGAAATAAAAGGATCTACTTTAATCACTTCATTGAGGTGGGGACAACCTGTCCCTATGTGTTTTTTAAAGGACTGTTATCATAATGTAGGATATTAGGACTTGTTTGTCCTCTTCCACCTTAAAAACACCTGATAAGAACCATTAATTACCTTTCCCACAATTACTAAAAATTAGGGTTGAATTTAAATTTTAATGCCTTTGCCTAAATTGAAGTAAAAATAGGTTATTTGAAAATAACAAAGCTTATTTTGTCTACTGTGCTAATATAACACAAACCAGTTTTACCAGAGTTAGCAACATGAACCACAAATACACTGGCTACTTCACTCTCCTCTGGCCAATTTACAAATCATGGCCTCTGCAGGCAGAAATGCTACTAACCTCCTCTGGAGTTCAGCTACTCATGGGCATCAGTAATACATCTCAATAAAACATCTCAAGGACGAACTGGAGACAATACATTGACTTTCTTAGGGACGGTGAGAAGTGAAACAAGATACAAGAACCATACCATGGAGTATGTCCAGTGTTACACCCACCGGCCAGGTCAGAAAGGCTGTCTTGAGACCTCCGCCCCGCAGTGCACCGTCAGGAGTACTTGTGCAGTCCAGCTTCATTTGCAAACAAGTGCTGGGAGGAAGTTTACATTTGAAACTCTGAAAAATCAGTGTCTAGGTTGGCAGCAGTATTCTGGAAACTGATAACATCAGATTCTGTCCTATATTCTAATTTCCCCTTCTCACTAATACATGACTGCTGCCCAGCATACAGTACTTCCACTCTAAACTACAGTAGTTTCTTGAAATTTCTGTCAAACATTTCTGTTGTATAAAAGTTCCATGCTTTGAAGAACCTATAGTAGAAAAAGTTTCTCTAGAAATGTCACTTAACTATATTTTCAACCTAGTTGCTCTATGTGATAAATACATCTGACTATACTAGGGACTATGTGCTTTAAAAAAATAATTTTGTTCGCTGAAAATTTACGTGTGTTTTCTCATTTTTAAATGTGATTTTGGCTATAAATTCTTTAGTGCATTTATCTTTTGCAGTCTAAATTGCACTCTAAAAAATATTAACACAGCTGAGTTAAACCAGAGTGGCTATTCTCTTCACAAATCACTGATTTCTACTAAAATTTTAGCTTTTTTATTGCATCATGAAGGCACAGTAAGATCATTTGGCAAATTGTCAAGGTATTTTTCTAGAGCCTCACCTACACCATTTCAACATACAACCTGTAAGTTATTTGCTGTTCATACGTTAAACCTTCCATCTCTGGCTATGGTTTTTTATAGCCGTAAGGTTGGAATCTGCTAGTCTCAAGGTGCTGACATTCTAGCACTAACAATGCCAACTTGGACAAAGAAGAGAATCTTGCAAAAGGGTAATCATTCTACCCTCTTAGCTGGGCAGTCTCTCTATGTAAATATCTGTGCATGTGACAAAGCCATGGCTAACAAGATGTACTGTCTTGCCACACCTACTGGAAATTAAAATTACACCACTGTTAGTGAAGTGATACTGTAACTATTTAATTTCATGAACTGACTTAAGGTTAAGATTCTGAAATGTACCCCTAACCAGACTGTGGCACCACTTTCAACAACATTCAGATACTCTGAGCTACACCTTTTTTACAGTATTACTGTTTAAATGTATAATGCCCTTTAGGACAAAATGAGAGTGCTCAAATGCTAGTACACAAAAAAGTTAAAATCTTAAGTCAACTTCATGTTCTAGAGCTCCTGACTTTTCATATTTTAGAATAAATAACTATTCATTACCTCATTCTGAGGAGGTAGTTTTTTGAAGAGGTCGCCTGAACCCTGCAATGTGTTTCGAACTAAAGCTAGAGATGAGGTTTGCAAGCAGCTGGTGAGGTGGATGTACAAGTGGGGACAGGTGAGATCTGACGTGGGGCATACGGCAGCCTGGACACTGCCTGATGAATACAAGGCGACATGGTGTGATGAAAGAGCTGCGACTACACCATACCAGAAGCTAGGAAGTATTTACAAAATTTCAGGTTGATGGTGTGGAATTCTTACGCCATTTCTTTATATAATGCTCTTTCTTCTCCAGCGCCAACCTAAATATAACACATATAACGTATAAGGGATTTTATCCTCTAGAATGCCCAAGTATGTCCTATCAGATCTCAAATACGATCAGGGACAGATGTTGAGGAACCAGAATTTGACAGCTAGATAGAATGTTCTTTTAAGGTGCATATAAGAACACACAATTATATTAGGTTTATATTCACAAATCCCTTTTATAAACTACTTTTTTTGTCAATATTATTTGAGTGGTAAAAATCTAGGCCCTAGACTCTAGTTTAATGATGAAAAAAAAATCCATCAGGAATACTACATATTTAAAAATGATCTTTTATAGTTGCTCTCAAATTTTTCAGAAGGCTTCTCTTCATCCTACCCCAAATAAAATACTACAGAAGGCACTGCAGCACTTTACAAAGACTCTTAACAGCCTTACAAGATGATCAGTGTGAAGCAGCCACATACTGTCTACCCAAATTGCTCATAAAGTGCTTTTCACAAATAAGGATTTTTTCCTTTTATTTTCTTAGGAGCTCAAGTCTATCTGTAGTCTAAGCATCAAAAAAACCCCAAACAAATAAAACTCATACGTCATTTCTAAACTAGAGAAAAAACTATCTGATAGAAAAAAAGGAAGAAAAGGAAGGTTTATTATTTTTATTTTTTAAGATCTCTATAAAATTTTCTCAATACCCTGAGCCTACTTTCTGGGCACAGATACATTTGAGATCAAGTCTGCTCCCCCTTTTCAAATGAGATAGCAACTTATTCTAAAATGAAAGGGAAGAAAAAGCGCATTACCTGAATTTTGTTTAGAAAACTCAAATGCTAAGCTTCCTCCCTCACCGTACTGCTCCCCTGCCCGCCACGCAGCAGGACCTGGAACGGACACATGCCTGTGGTTCAAGCCCAGCACTCTTCACCGAGGCAGACTTTAAGCCAATCTTGGTAAAGGGAACACAGCCATGTTTAAAAGCATCTAGAGACATATTAAAAAAGAAAAAAATAACCAATGCTTTCCATGAGAGGCAGCAGCACACACAAAAGACGCTCAGAACAATCATTTCCATCTTTACGATTTCTGAATTCTGGACAACACTGCTCTGTTTATGCAAGACTTAAAAACACACTGCTTTTTAAACAAGTAACTTTGGGCTCTTCCATTTTACTAGAATAACCTTTTACAAGTCCCATGAAAATTTCAGTAGGCCTTCTTCCGAATATGGGTATTTTAGCAAAAATCATCTAATGGTAGTGAACTTTTAGTAAGCTGTAATATAGGTAGCTGGCTAGGAGTTACAATCTGAAATTTCTAAACAACAATACCTAACCCCTGGTTTATTTTAGGCCCAAATTTCTTTTAGATTCTTGGCTATAGTGTGGCTGGGTTAAATACATCTGATTTGATTAGCATTCCTTTATCCTGATTCTAGACTCAGGGAGGTAATTTCATTAATTTGTCATTAATACATGTACATCTAGAGTCACTACTGTGATTTATATTACCCTTTGAAAAAGACCACGGGAAGCTATGATTAGGTTATATTTTCCCCTTGTGCAAAGACAAGAAAGATTTAGGTTCTAAAGACCATGTCAGCTCTTTCTACAAAAGCAACTGACCACAGGCTTCCCACACTGTCCTTAAGCCTCAATATTCCTAAAATGGCTTTATTCTCTGCCTGGGACTCAGCTGCCAAATTATCCAACCTTTTGAAGACCAGGCTTGGGAAAAAAGGAAGGAAGAGAATGAATGGAGACACCACCATTTTTATTTTAGGTTGCACATTCTAGGTAAAAGACTAGAAAGAGAATGTAGGATGTAGTGTAGGAATAAGTTGGAAGAAACAATGAGATTATTAGCAAAGATGTTAGTGTGGATCCAGCAAGTAACATTAATTTAAAAATCATTTGTCATTATGCTAGGACTCCCCATATTTAGGTAGAGAAAAGGATAATGACCTTTCTTTAAAAGGTGTTTATATAACAAAAATACAATTTTTCAAGATATATAATTCTGATGGGAAGTATTATCTTATTCCAATTCAATTAAATCTGAAAATTATTTTCTTTTTAATAAAAATAGAACTTAGAAATTAAAACCTGTACCTTACATTTAAATTATATAAATTTCTCACATTCAAAACTGTTATTAAGCAGTTTTGTAGGCTTTTAGTGAGATGCTGCCATGGCAGTTTGTGCCCTGGACAAAGTAGCCACATGAGTACTTGGTGACTGGAAGAGCGTAAGAGGAAGATATACATGTATTTTCCTGAGAACTTGCTACATTGTGGAGGAAAAAGATCCCCCAAACTTGTCTTCATTGCTGGACCCAATGAAAAAGAAGGCAATGTGTGCCAGCAGTCTCCAGCCTGCTTGGTTAGGCAGACCCCTCAGTGAGCAAGGAAAACAAAAGGCCAGAGACCCAGGAGGTCAGGAAGAAGATGCAGCTTGCCCCTTTCTTCTATACCAAAATGTATCTAATATCTCCTCCTTACTGTTTATCCTCTATTTAAATAAAAAAGCTCCATTTTGATAAAATTTGTCAAGGACTGAACAAACACCATACAGAAAGGGCAAGGTGCATTTTTGTTCCATCCCTCAGAAATTAACCGGTGGTGGCTAGGGGAAAGAGCTCCACAACAAAATCCCAGAATAGGAAAGAGAACAATGCTTGGTGATTGAAATTGCCCCATCAGATGATCAGCCACATATTGATCTGGTGGTTAGAAGGGCAAAGTTGACTGGCAGACTTCCCATAGCAAATCGCCCAAGCTGTAGCAGCAGATTCTTTCCATCATGCCTGACCATCAAAAGGTCAGAATTCAGGGTTTCTCCTTTTTCTTCCTGGGAGTGGGCAGACTTGTATGCACGTGGTATTTGTGTTGAAGAAGAAACACTGGCAGCAGAGAATTCTGGTTCCTAAAACATTCTTCCCTCTCTTGTTGGATAGGAAATTCCATTCTGTTCCACATCAGCTTATGCATTGAAAATTTTGTATCTTTAAAAAAAGATTTCAGAACAGAACTGTGTTTTGATGTTAACAAATTGTACGAACACAAGACTTAAGAAATAAGAGTAGATGCTGCCATGATGGTGTGGCTACTTGAAGGCTGCAAATTCTCCTGTAGGGGGAGGACAAGAGCTAATTTTAAAAAAGTTATCCCAATGCAGAGACAGAAAAAGTCTCATTTGAACCTCATTGAAAGGTGACCTAGTTACTACAAATCTAGCAACAACATCACTAATTTAAAATAAAAATGGCTGAAACCCATAAAATAACCCAATTTATATACGTAGAATATGGTTCAGTGATACCAATTATTATAAAGGTCAAGTCTGAAGATAATTCCCCAGTTAGGTTTTATGTGTTATGATTCTGATCAAGCTGAAAACAGTTCCAACCAACAAAATTTCTCAGAAACTAATTATAAAATAGTAATACCAATTTGTAGAATACTTCCCCTCCCGAATTATCAACTTATTTCACCTATCATATTATTAGAAAACCAATATTAGGAACTAATATTATCACATCATTAGTCCACATCACACATTTGACAGAGGGAAAGAAAATCCTGACCTTCCCTCTTCTACGAATTTCACCTTTTAAACTACCAAAAAATTAAACACAGGCACATTACTGAACATAATTATCAGCATAAGTGATTCTTTTTTTTTTTTTTTTGATACAGCGTCTCACTATGTAGCCCTCAGTAGAATGCCGTGGCATCACAGCTCACAGCAACCTCTAACTCCTGGGCTTAAGCGATTCTCTTGCCTCAGCCTCCCAAGTAGCCAGGACTACAGGCGCCCACCAAAATGCCCAGCTATTTTTTTGTTGCAGTTGTCATTGTTGTTAGCAGGCCTGGGCCAGGCTCGAACCCACCACCTTTGGTGTATGTGGCCGGTGCCCTACTCACTGAGCTACAGACCCCGAGCCTGCATAATGGATTTTTAAAACCACGAGGTACCACACATTAATTTACTGAATTTGGGGAGTTAAAGACATTATTTTACATCTCCCATTTTGTCTACTGCTTCTACTTGTAATAAGGCCAGTTCCTATTATTATGGACATTATAGTTAATTTCTGGGGGCTGGTTAATAACTGATGACTATTAGAATTTAGTCAGCCATCATATCTTTTTTTTTTTTTTTCAGACAGAGCCTCAAGCTGTTGCCCTGGGTAGAGTGCTGTTGCATCACAGCTCACAGCAACCACCAACTCCTGGGCTCAAGCGATTCTCCTGCCTCTGCCTCCCAAGTAGTTGGGACTACAGGCGCCCGCCACAATGCCCAGCTATGTTTTGTTGCAGCCGTCATTGTTGTTTGGCGGGCCCAGGCTGGATTTGAACCTGCCAGCTCAGGTGTACGTGGCTGGCGCCTTAGCTGCTTGAGCCACAGGCGCCGAGTCAGCCATCATATCATTTTACAATAGCAGCTTCTGTTGAGGATCCAAGCAATCACTTATAAGGAGTGAATAAGGAGTGCTGTGGTATCAGCCTCGCTCACAGCAACCTCAAACTCCTGGGATCAAGTGATCTTCCGGCCTCAGCTTCCCAAGTAGCTGGGACTATAGGTACCTACCACCACACCTGGCTAATTTTTCTATTTTTAGTAGAGATGGTATCTCACTCTTGCTCAGGCTGGTCTTGGAAATCCTGAGCTCAAGGGATCCTCTTTCCTTGACCTCCCAGAGTGTTGGGATTACAGGTATGAGCCGCCTCACCCAGCCCCAATCCAATTTCTGATTGCTATTAGATTCCAAGGTTGTTAGATAATGTTGGTATGTCCCAACAAACAACAGATTTGATAATGACTGGCTGGCTGAATTCTCAGATTTTTAAGCTGATAATATTAGTGAGTGGGAACCTGACATATGCCAAGCACCTCACTGAACACCTCAGACACATTTGCATCTGATCCTCAAGATAAAACCCGGACAAAGGCAGATGCTATTATCTCTATTATATAGATGAGCAAGCTGGGCTTTACAGTGGTCAGTAACTTGCCTGGGATCGTATAGTTAGAAAATGGAATGAAAACCTAGGTGCTGACTTTAACACCTGTGAGCCCCTAAACAACTCTCATTAACTAACATAATTTGTTTTCCCACTCTGAATACAACTACTATGACTGCAGATAGTCATATTATCTCTTTCCATGCAAGGATTCCTTTTTTTTGCGGTTTTTGGCCGGGCTGGGTTTGAACCAGCCACTTCTGATATATGAGGCTGGCGCCCTACTCCTTGAGCCACAGGTGCTATTCCAAGGATTCCTTTTTTTTTTTGAGACAGAGCCTCAAGCTGTCACCCTGGATAGAGTGCGGTGGCATCACAGCTCACAGCAACCTCCAATTCCTGGGCTCAAGCGAGTCTCTTGCCTCTGCCTCCCAAGTAGCTGGGACTATAGGCACCCACCACAACGCCT
>CAUYRH010052561.1:0-50400 GCA_963574655.1 Perodicticus potto | reverse complement strand
GCTGTGGCATCACAGCTCACAGCAACCTCCAATTCCTGGGCTCAAGCGAGTCTCCTGCCTCTGCCTCCCAAGTAGCTGGGACTACAGGCGCCCACCACAACGCCCGGCCATTTTTTGGTTGCAGCCGTCGTTGTTGTTTGGCGACCCGGGCTAGATTCGAACCCGCCAGCTCAGGTGTACGTGGCTGGTGCCTTAGCCCGTTGAGCCACAGGCGCCGAGCCAGAGAAGATAAATTTTAATTTAAAAAATTGTATACTGGCCAGGCTTGGTGGCTCATGCCTGTAATCTAAGCACCCTGGGGAGGGCCAAGGCAGTAAGATTGCTTGAGCTCAGGAGTTCAAAACCAGCCTGAGCAAGAGTGACACCCCGTCTCTACCAAAAATAGAAAACTTAGTCGGGCATTGAGGTAGGCACCTGTAGTCCCAGTTACTCAGGAGGCTGAGGCAGGAGGATCGCTCGAGCCCAGGAGTTTGAGGTTGCTGTGTGTTAGGCTGACTCCACAGCACTCTAGCCTGGGGCAACAGAGTGCAAAAAAAATAAAGAATAAATAAAATATGGTGGCTCGGCGCCTGTGGCTCAACGTGCTAAGGCACCAGCCACGTACACCTGAGCTGGCGGGTTCGAATCCAGCCCGGGCCCGCCAAACAACAATGACAGCTGCAACCAAAAGATGGCCGGGTGTTGTGGCGGTCCCCGGTAGTCCCAGCTACTTGGGAGGCAGCGGCAAGAGACTCTCTTAAGCCCAGGAATTGGAGGTTGCTGTGATCTGTGATGCCACAGCACTCTATCCAGGATGACAGCTTGAGGCTCTGTCTCAAAAAAAAAAAATATATATATATATATATATATCTATGGCTCAGTGCCTGTAGCACAACGGTTAGGGCTCTGGCTACATGCACCAGGGCTGGCCAGGGCCTGCTAAACAATAATGACAACAATAACAAAAAAAAAGATAAAAAACAGCCAGGCGTTGTGGCGAGCGCCTATAGTCCCAGCTACTGGGAGGCTGAGGCAAGAGAATTGCTTAATCCCAAGAGTTTGAGGTTGCTGTGAGCTATGATGCCATAGCACTCTATACATAGTGAGACTCTGTCTCAAAAAAATAAATAAATAAAATGAAAAAATATACACTGTATTAGTGTTTGACTATGAGGAACATAAAATTCCAGTAAGCCTGGATCAGATGAGTAGGGATTTATTATTATTATTATTATTTATTTATTTTTTATTTTTTTTCTTTTTGAGACGGGGCCTCATGCTATTGCACTGGGTAGGGTGCTGTGGTGTCACAGCTCACAGCAACCTCAAACTCCTGGGCTTAAGCTATTCTCTTGCCTCAGCCTCCCAAGTAGCTGGGATTACAGGTGCCCGCCACAACACCCAGCCACTTTTTGGTTGTAGTTGTCATTTGGCAGGCCCAGGCCAGATTCGCTCCCCGCCAGCTCTGGTATATGTGGCTGGCGCCTTAGCCAGCTACAGGCACCACCTGAATAGGGATTTATTTTTATATCATAAAATGAAGTCTGTAGTTAAGCCAGCAATATTGTTTAAAAATGACCAGATAATATAATATGATTCTGATTCAAATAAACCAATTGCAGAAAAAATTATTATAAAGAAAATTTGAGGCAGCTCCTGTAGATTGGTGGGTGGGGCACTGGCCACATACACCCAGGCTGGCAAATTCAAGCCCGGGCCAGCTGAGACAGCAATGACAACTGCAACAAAAAAAATGGCTGGGCATTGTGGCAGGCCACCTGTGGTCCCAGCTACTTGGGAGGCTGACGCAAAAGAATCACCTGGCCTAAGAGTTTGAGATTGCTGTGAGCTGTGACACCACAGCCTCTACTGAGGGTGACAAAGTAAGGCTCTGTCTCAAAAAAAAAAAAAAAAAAGAAAAGAAAGAAAGAAAGAAAAGAAAAACAAGCTGGGTGGGATTTCAAAGTCCAAGACCTGGCTCCTCTGCCTTTCTATGGAGACAAAATTATCAGGATTATCACAGAAGAAGGGCAGAGTCTGCCCTCGAGATATGGCTGAAGCTTGAAGTTCCTTCTCTGCTGTTTATCAGGAACTCTGTAGAAAACAAATTCTCAAAAACAATTTCGAAAGAGAAAGATTTACATCTCCTTCTGTCTGTTCAGCGGTTTTCAGAAGTTGTGCAAAACAGAATTCCCATGGGCTAGGGTGGCTGTTAGCAAGAGAATGTATAGGATTGATCTTTAACTGTTACCAGCAAGCAAATTGGAGGATTAAGTATTTTCTTATTAGTTCTGTAATTTTTGCAAGGCTGCCCCTTTCACATAAGAGGCCGGCTGAGAAAATCACAGAGGCACCGGCCTGACTCCTTTGAGCTGCTAAAATGAGTTCTGCAGCCCAGGCTTTCGGATTAGTATCGAAGGCAGGTCTTCCGCGCTAACCACAGCTCCTCCCCAGCAGCAAGGCAGGCTGAGAAAGTGAACTTTTGAGCTTTAGTGGCCTCTATATTAGACAAAGAAGAAGACTGGATATAGGAATAAGAGGAGCCAACCTCCAGTGAAGGAACTCTCCTAGAAAGCCTCCTTTTCAACTGTTGCCAATTAGTTCTCATATATCAAAATCCTGAAGTCAATTTAGAGACTTCACAGGAGGACTGGTTTTGTGTCTTACTAAAGGTATGGGTCTCTGACCAGAAGCAATAGCACCTCAGGGCCCACCCCAACTACTGAATTGGAATCTGCATTTTACCAGATGACTCTTACACGTATTAAGGTCCGAGAAGCAGCGCTATGGTCTATCCCTATCAGACACTGTGATGCTGTGATATAAGAAATCTCTACCCTTGGTTCCTCATGCTACTGGACAAAGAAGATCCAGCAGCCTGTCCCTGTCCAGCCAATATGCAGAGATGGGGATTAGGTCCACCAAACTTTATTGTCAGAAAGCCAGCAATTCTGGAGAGAATAGCCTCTTAAATCAGTTACAATTTTTTTTTTTTTGCCTCAGTTACAATTTTAATGGGAATACAAGGAAATCGACTTAGAAAATTTTAACTTTATCTGATAGGAGGTAACAAAGTAGTGTTCATTCTAACAATGCAAGATGTTTAAACAACAGAAAGATAATTTTCACTTTAACAAAAGATTTAAGAGAATCATCAAAGAAAAGAGTAACCTTTATTAATATCACAACGCCTGTTGTCTAGGTGTGACTACCTCCTTAGAGTCTCCGGAGATACACACCCTCACAATCATGGAGAAATCTTAACTAGATAATCCTGGGGAGGGGTGTTTGGGGGAGAATGTGAACTCAGCGGACTAGGCCTACTGTACTGCTTCAGCTTAGCTTCTCAGACTCCCTTCTTTAGGCCGTTTTTCTGGCTTCACTGGTTGCTTCTAAAACCTTTGGAATCTCCAGAGTAAGAAGAGTGTCTTTGTATGGTAATGTGAGGTGACTGGTGGCCCCTAGATAGCTTCAGTTCGGGTCTGGTCACCAGAAAGACACAACAGGATTAGCAAGTTGGAACATTCAACCCCACCCCCCAACCTCTAGGAACAGGAGAGAGCTGAAGGTTGAGTTGCTCACCAATGGCAGATGATTTATTTAATCAATCCTGCCTATGAAATGAAGCCTCGGTAACAACTCAAAAGGACAAGGTTCCAGAGCTGAACACGTGGAGGTGCCTGAGGGGTGGTGGGCCCTGGGCCCCTTCCCACAGACCTTGCCCCATGCATCTCTTCACTGCGCTACTCAGCTGCATTTCTAAGTCCTTTATTAATAAACCAGTAAATATAAGTGTTTGCCTTAGTTTTGAGAGCTGCTCTAGCAAATTAATCTAACCCAAGGAGGGGCCCTGGAACCTTGATTTATAGCTGGCAGTCAAAAGCACAGGTGTCACAATATGGGGCTTGCGAGTAACATCAGAAGTGGAGAGCAGGCTTGTGAGACGGAGCCTTCATCCTGTGATCTCTGATGCTATCTCCAGGTAGATCATGTCAGAATTAAATTGAAATTGTAGAACACCCAATTAGTGTCTACTGGAGAATTTGGTGTCAGAATTGCTTGGTGTGGAGGGAAAATCCCCCCTTCTGGTGTCAGAAGTGTTGTGGTATGTAAGAGTAGGGGAAAACAGCACCCCATTTTTTCCTGTCTCAAATACGTGTTTGTTGGTTCGGCGCCTGTAGCTCAGCGGCTAGGGTGCCAGCCACATACACCAGAGCTGGTGGGTTTGAACCCAGCCGGGGCCTGCCAAACAACAGTAACAACTGCAACCAAAAAATAGCTGGGCGTTATGGCAGGAGCTTGGGAGGCTGAGGCAAGAGAATCGCTTAAGCCCAAGAGTTTGAGGTTGCTGTGAGCTATGATGGCACTGCACTCTACAGAGGGCGACATAGTGAGACTCTGTCTCAAAAAAAAAAAAAAAATACATGCTTGTGCAGGAAGAATTCTAAGGCTCAGGCCAAAGGACCCAGGGATGTAAGTCCACCAGGAGTCTATGAGCTATGGTGACTAGTTACCCCTTGGGGAAAATCCTTTTTTTTTTTTTCATTTAGAAATACTCTCACTTTATCACCCTCAGTAGAGTGCTATGGGGTCATAGCTCACAGCAATCTCAGACTTTGGGTTCAACCGATTCTGTTGCCTCAGCCTCCAAGTAGCTAGGTGCCCGCCACAATGTCTAGTTATTTTTAGAGTTGAGTCTCGCTCTGGCTCAGGCTGGTCCCGAACCTTCAAGCTCAGGCAATGCACCCACTTCGGCCCCCCAGAGTGCTAGGATTATAGGCATGAGCCACCTTGCCCAGTCTCCCTTGGATAAAAACTTTAAGGAAGAGACTCAAGGAATAGAAGTTTGGTCCTTGACAATGTGTCACTATTCATTCAACAATCAATTTAGTGCCTCTGATGTACTTGAAATAAAATGACAAATGAAATCAATGTTAGATATGGTCCCTGTTCTCAGGAACACATGGTCCCATAGTGGGGGTGGGGAAGTCAACAGACATTATGGTGTTACATGACATCCTTTTAATGGTGGTGCCCTGGGAGCACTTAAAAGGGCAACTTTTAAGGTGTGAGCTAGTGCATGCAGATGTTGAGGAAAATTTCTCCACACAAAGATTAGTATAGAAAGAAGAAATGTATTTACTTTCCCGTGAAGAAGGCACTAGCACAGAGGGAGAAAAAGGAAGAATGTTCTGGCCTGGAAAATCATATAGGGCTTTTTTTTTTTTTTAGACAGGGTCTCACTCTGTTGCTCAGACTACAGTGCTCTGGCATCAGCCTAGCTCACAGCCATCTGAAACTCTTGGGCTCGAGGGATCTTCTTGCTTCAGCTTCCCAAGTAGCTGGGACTACAGGCGCCTGCCACAACGCTCGGCTAATTTTTCTATTTTTAGTAGAAGCGAGGTCTCGCTCTTGCTCAGGCTGGTCTCAAATTCCTGACCTCCAGAGATCCTCCTGCCTCGGCCTCCCAGAGTGCTAGGATTATGGGTGTAAGCCATGGTGCCCAGCCTCCTGATGCCTTTTAAGGTGGTTGTAAAATGGCAAGTACAGTCAAGAAACTGCTGCATCCACTCCTTTCTCTCTTCTCAGCAGCAGGTAGATAACAAAAACTGAAGATGTCAAAGTCGGAGAGTCGTCTCCCCTGCCTCTCTTTGGAGGATTATCACAGGAGATGTAACTTTGCCCTCCAGATATGGCTGACGCCTGTGCCTCCGCCTCCAGCTGTTAACTGGGGATTTCCATAAAAGCAGATTCTCAGAAACAATTTTGAAAGAGAAAGCTTTACATCCCTTTTCTGTCTGGTCAGCCCTTTTCAGAAGTTGTACAAAACAGAACTCCTGTGGGGTGCCTGTTAGTGGGAGAACTCATAGGGTTGATCTTTAACTGTTACTAGGAAATTTCAGGATTAGGACTACGTATTTTTGCAGTATTTTTGCAAGTTTTGCAAAGCCACCCCCTTCCCCTTTAGCAACTTTCTCAGATGTTAGGAATGGACATGGGTAACTTCATAGAGTGATAAACACAGCTGAAGCCACAAGGATGAGTAGGATTTAGTCTGAAGAAGAGGGAAAAAAATTACTTACAAAGACCAGCATATGAGGAAACACATGGCAACTATACAGAACCTCTAGAGAGGCGTGGCTGGAAAGGAAGGCAGATTCAGATCACAGAGGGTCTTGGGGACCACAGGAAAGAAATAAGACAAAGGAACTCTTTTCAGAACTATAGTATCTGCATCCCAGATTGTCCTTGTGTCACTTTCCACAGCCTCCTGCCTGAGAGCTAGAGAGGAAGGCTTCTAAGGAGGGGCCAAACCAAGGAGCTGTTTGCTGAACCCCAAGAGGCTTTGGGGTGCAGGTCCCCTGGCAGTGTACTGGGGCAACAGGAACGGGAAGCCCAGCCTTTGTGGGGGGCAGCACACTTGGACACGTTGTCGAGGGGATGCCTTCAACGTGGGCAGCAAATGTAGCAACGCCACCAGAGCAGGAGCAGCAGAAAGGAAATTGGTGATTGAGACAGCTTCCTGGGAGAGCTGGGGGAGTGGTTACAGTGCAAGTAGGACGGGGTGACGGAGAAGAGTAAGAAAGTCTGCTTACTACTCTAAGCAAGCACTTGCCCTATTATGTATTTTTTCTTTTTTTTGAGACAGAGCCTCAGCTGTCACCCTGGATAGAGTGCTGAGGCATCACAGCTCACAGAACCTCCTATTCTTGGGTTCAAGCGATTCTCCTGCCTCTGCCTCCCAAGTAGCTGGGACTACAGGTGCCTGCAATGCCCGGCTATTTTTTGGTTGCAGCCTCATTGTTGTTTGGCAGGCCCGGGCTGGATGGATTCAAACCCACCAGGTCAGGTGTATGTGGCTGGTGCCTTAGCTGCTTGAGCCACAGGCACTGAGCCTTTTTTTTTTTTTTTTTTTTTTTGAAGTTTTTGGCCAGGACTGGGTTTTGAACTCACCACCTCCAGTATATGGGGCCAGCACCCTACTCCTTTGAGCTACAGGTGCCACCCCCCCCATTCTGTATTTTTTCTTTTCTTTCTTTTTTTTTTGAGACAGAGCCTCAAGCTGTCACCCTGGATAGAATGCTGTGACATCACAGCTCACAGCAACCTCCAATTCCTGGGCTCAAGCAAGTCTCCTGCCTCCGCCTCCCAAGTAGCTGGGACTACAGGCACCCGCCACAACACCTGGCCATTTTTTGGTTGCAGCCATCATTGTTTGGCTGCCCAGGCTGGATTCGAACCTGCCAGCTCAGGTGTATGTGGCTGGCGCCTTAGCCTGTTGAGCCACAGGTGCCGAGCCTATTCTGTATTTTTCATATGACCCAAGTATTTCCTGATCCTCTTTTTAAGGCTCACCTTTCCCTGGTAACCTGGGGAGAGTGTGTACAGGGAGTGGGGTCAAGTGACCTCCCAGGATCACTGCCACCAAGGCAACCTCAGGCAGAGGGCTGATCCAGGGAAGGCCACTTCTCCCATTCCTGCCTTGTCCCTAAAACTCTCCACAATAAAAAACACAAGCCATATGTGTCATAGGCTTTTCTGACATTTTAGAGACAGAAGAGGAAATTAAAATGTAGGGAGAAAAGAACATTAACACTGACTGCTAAATGAATCATTTCCAGAATCCTAGGAAAACAAAAAATGCTAACCCCATCAAAGGGGCTCCCTTCACAGATGCAGTGAAGCTGCTGGCCTGGCTTCTGTGTTTCAGGTTTTGTCCTTCTTCCCCAAGCCGCACCTTTAGTCCATCAGAGTGACTCTCTGCCCAGAGACTCCTCTAGAGGACACACAATGATTCAGGCACAGTACTGGTCTCAGACACGATGCTGCCTGTATCTGTGTTAAGGAGAAACATCCCCCTCACTCTAAAACAATGTGGTGTGCCAAGAGTTCTCCTGCTCCCCGTGTGGATAGGAGACTTGTTTGTTTTAAATTGTGCTTTTTTTTCCTGTTTCTGTTGCTTCTAAAGCATACTCAGGGACCTGGTACATAAGAAACTGGGCTTGTTTTAGTGCCTTCCCCAACAACAGAGCCATCAACCCATCCTGTCCCACAAGGACCCAGCAAAAGGCCATGACATTGAAATTTTCTCGACCTTGGGCCTAAACCAATTCCGAGGCAGGGCTCTCCCCACCACCAGTCTCAGTAATAAGAAGAGAATCAGTAAAAAGATTTATTCTCTTCCCGTCAGGAGCAAACTCTCAGCTAGCAAGGTGTTTTATTTTTCTAATTTCAAGGACTTGTCTGCCTTCCCTACAAATCTTGGAGCTCCTTGGGTCAAGGACTGTGTCTTAATCATCTCTGGATCTCCTCTCAAAGTGGAGTCTGTGCTTCCTCCAGAACAAGCCTGTTTCCATTTTGAGCAGTTTTCAAGCCACTGGTTTTCAAACCACAAAACCAGATTTTGCCTCCCTTTAGATAAGTCCCTAAAATGAGCAAACTGCTGTTGAAAGGCTGTCCCTATCAACCTTATTATGTAATGCTTAACCTTCTAAAAGGCTGTCAGACCCCGGATATCCAAAACGCTGAGCCCTGCAAATGCTAGTTCAGGGTCAGACCCACCGCCTAGCAGCGGTGCCCTCCACCCACTGCCAAACTGTGCCGCGGAGTGGAGTGCCGGCTGCAGAGACAGGATTCAGCTCACTGCATGTCACATGGGCGTCACTGGCTGTCACTGGATGACATTGGCTTGTGTCCTACACATGAGGTGGCAAGGCCTATTCTCTCACACGCATGCTGCTTAAATCTCCACCCAGCCAATATTCAGGCTGGCAGATGGAAGAATTCTTAAAGGCTCTATTTCTGTTCTTTGGCATTCAAAGAAATACTGTGCTACCTCCTCTTAAAAATAATTAGTTAAGTACCAAGTTATTTTCACTGCTGCAGTCATAAATAAAGGAGTGCTAGACTACATTATTCATATCTATAGTAGCTGATAGTCTTACGTGCAAGAAAAAGGATTATTGGTGTGTGGGAAGTTTTTTTCTTGCTTGTTTTTCCTTCTTTTCTTTCCCCTCCCCAGGCCCTCCCCAACCCTCAGTCAAGAAGTCCTGTTTTGATTAGAGTAATGAGAAGAGACTGATCTTTGAAATAGTATAAAACTAAGCACTGCTGTCTCCTAAAGCAAGAATTGATCTCAAGACTAAAATGATCAAGTGCCTAACCAACTTGGCCTTTGATTCTGAGAAAGATTCCCCACAGAAACTTGGACAGAAGAAAGTGAAAGGGAAACCGATTATCTTGTGTTAAGCAATGCTGACTTTTTAACAAGCTTGCTCCAGAAGAAATCACCTGGTAAGAAGGTCATCCAGGGCTTCCTGGCCACCTGGGGACACAGCTCAGTCATGCTTCCTTCTCGCTCATTTTGGCAAAGCAGGTGAGGGAAGAGCAGAAAAAAAAATATGCGGTGGTGTTGCAGCGGCACACTCGTCAGCAGGCTTAGGAGATCAGCAGTAAGGGACAGCACTGGCTGAGAAACCAGGCTCCCGTAATGTCCTCTGTGTGGGCGTCACCTAAACACAATCCTGCCTAATGAGTCAATCTCTGGAGAGCCAGAAGGGGGCTATTCTAGGTACAAGGATGAAGACAGCTCTCCTTATTTCCTGCCAAGGGAAGAATGGTGTGACAACTACAGTTCCTAGAGAGCCACTGTTAAAATCCTCTTTGTGGAGTTCAAGGATTAGCTAAAAATTTATGGAAGGGACAGGACCAGGATGAGTTTGTCTTTTGGCGAAGGGGGGGGTTACAATGGATTGGTTTTTTTGTATTGTTGTGTTTTTCTGTTTTGTTTCTCCCCTTAAAAGGAGAATGGGTTATTAATGTCCATTACTGTTCGGATGGGAGGGCAGCCCCTTTTCCTTTCTCAAGATGAATGTTGGGCACCCCCTCCTATGGGCACACGGGGAGAAGGGCAAGTTTGCAACGTGTGGGAACAAGGCAGCTTTGCTGTGATGAAGACACGTTGTTCCTACTTACACTACCAGAGAGGTGAAACCTGGTCTGGATGGGCATTGTGTTTATGGGGTGGGGGTGTCTTGAGCAGAGACTCCAGGATCCAGGTTCTAATCCTGACTCTTCTCCTAGTACATGAGGGAACCGTAGGGCTCTGACCTGCCTCATGTGTAAAACGAGCACTAGAATTCTCTGAGCCAGAAACTATGCAGTGCTGGACCTTGAAGACACGCCAAATAAAATAAGCCTGTCACAAAAGAACAAACACTGTACAATTCCACTGACGTGAGTACTCAGAGCAGTCAGGTTCACAGAGACTGAAAGTAGAAAGGTGGTAGGTGGCCAGGGGCTGGGGTGGGGGGCAGTGGGGAATGGAGAGCCATTGGTCAATGGGTGCAGAGTTTCAGTCTGGAGAGATGAGAGACGTTCTGGAGAGGGATGGTAGAGATGGATGCATGGCAGGGTGAGTATGCTTAGAGCCACTGAAACGTACACGTAAAAAGAGCTAAAATGGGGCGGTGCCTGTGGCTCAATGGGGCAGGGCGCCAGCCCCATATGCCGGAGGTGGCGGGTTCAAACCCAGCCCCGGCCAAAAACCGCATTAAAAAAATAGCTAAAATGGTAAACGTAAAGTGTATATTTACTTCTAATTTTAAATTGCACACAAATTTTATGGTCACCCTGTGTGTGTGTGTGTGTGTCTATTTTTTAACTAAGCAATTATCCGCAGCCTTCATTCAGGGAATCAGGAGTCTCACAATCAAGCACACAAGGGGTCTGGCAATTTCTGTAAATAAATGCGTAAGCCCAGCAACTTACACAGTGTACAGAGCTACCGCCTCCTCTGTAGCTCCCAGCCAGCCAAGACTTGCCATGTGGGCATGTGGGTAGATTTTTCAAGAGGAAGTGAAATTCTTGATATTTATGTGAAATCTCTCAATTCATTAAACTGGCAACTAATTCAAAATTTTAAAAAAGAAAAAAACTGTGGGCAAACAAAATACATCTGCAGTGTAGAGTCTGTTTTCTACCTCCGTGTAGATCAGCAGTCTGTGTCGTCTTGTTTTCTTTTCCTCTTCCTTTGCTGGCCTCCCAGCCCACACACTGTCCTTCATAACAGGCTGTGGCCGAGACAAACTGTACCTGGATAAGTTCCTTGACTCTCTACACTGTGTGCCCGTGAGAACCCAACCAGAACATGCCAGAATAGGCTGAGCATACCCACCTGTAACCAGGCATCAACACTGTGGTCGTTTAAGTAGAGCCCATCGGAGCTCTAGGACACTTACGTGTGTTTTCTAGCCCCGAATTCACCTTCACCTCAAGCGTTCCACTCATTCTTATCATTATTTTCTTAGTTTTCTTAATGCAGACCTACCTAGTGAAATAGTCCTTAACTCTCCCGTCTCTCTCCATGCCTCTGATCTCTCCATTTCTATTTTAAAACCAGTCAGCTTCCTCACCGCATCGAATGCCCATTCTCATTACCGCAGTCAGAAGTCACACACGACCCTGCATCTCTCTTGAATTTTGACCAGTGTGGAAAACATATCCCGATACGTACTGGGATTTTACTATATTGGAATAGTCGCAGCCATGCAGATTCTAGAGGTCGCCTGTACTGTATTTCACTCATCAGCCTGATATTGCAACTTGGCAGAAGAACATAGGCAGCGTTCTGCATTCGCTAGCAGCTTTATTTAAAGGTGGAGTGATGCTTGCAAAAGTAGGCCGTTTGGAGAGGTGTAGGGAACACATCGCTAATCAGCTGCCAGTTTGCTGCCTGCTTATACCAACTCTGGTAGCAAAAAGGAGAAATTTGGGCATTTCCTTACACTAGGCTTTCTACAGTTAATTCTCAGTGACAGCACAGATGTCTCCTCCTTCTAAGCAGCCATCAAAAGGTTCTTTTTGATGTGCTGTGCTTCCCAGAGTGGGGAAGCAGAAGCATTGCCTAGACGAACAGATCTGCCTTCTCAGCAAACACTGCTGGTAACGGGAAGGTGGTAGACTATACTCAGTCTTTCTGCTTGAACACTCCTGTGGGCCAGTGTGGCCTTATGCCCAGTGATGCCTCATTTGACTGGCACTTCTTTCCAGGTAATAACAGCTGGCCTCTTGAAGAGCTCTGGCAATTCTTTTCCTGTATATCATACTGCTGACATGTGTGGAGGGCCTGCTATGTGCTAGGCACTGTGCTAGAAGCTGGGAGATAATGACAAGTCAGATAATGTCCCCTCCCTCAAGAAGCTTATGAAATAGTGGGGGAAGCAGAGATATAAACAGACGACTGTAACTTGTCAAGAGTGTTTAGATGGATACCCTTTGGTTCTTTGGTGCTCTGCCCACATCTCCTTCCCTGAGCCAGTACACCCACCCTCTGCTGTGCACATTGACTGCTAAAGGCTCATGGGTGCCTCTTGCCTCCTGAGAGCTACCCTCAGATGATGAGGGCTGCCTCTTCTGGTCAGATATACCCACCCCTGAGCAGCCCGCAGCCAAAGATGGACTGATATGAAAAAAACAAAGACCACTCCCTCGGCATCAAGGTCAGGAGAGGACAACCTTGCCATGTAATTTATGCTATAGAGGACTCCACCCACTGTGAATAAGGCCAGGACCAGACTGCATCTGAGACCACAGATCTTTTTGGCCTCTTCATATGCTGCTTCAGACTCTTGCAGGTCTTTCTGAAGAGTATTACTATAATCACAGGACCAGCTCAAACCAATTTGTCATTGCTGAAGCTCTTATAGGTGACACATAGCCAGAATTGACCAGGCGTGCACAATGAAAGGGCTGTAACCCCCTGTTACCACCACCAGCCTGGGAGACTGGCTACATTGGCATCACCTGGAACTAGTTAGAAATACCATAAAAGCTTGACCCACCCCTACATCAGGAAGACAGATTTGAGAGTTGCCTGCTGTTTCTCTGCCAGTCGACTCACAATAAAGCCTTTTCTTCTCTCAAAAGTCAGTGCCATGCTATTAGCTTCTGTGCACATCTTAAAGGGAGCTCGTTGGTCAGTAACACTACTGCAACATATCATAATATGCCCGAATCCCTGTTGGAGGCTCTGCTACTAGGAAAACCCAAACCATGGCAGTGCCATAGGGGAAATATCTGACAGAAATCCTCCTGAAATGTTATAGTCTTCTTTGCCTTTTAAAGCAAAAGATCTCAAACATAATTTTGCATATTTTTTAATGACTCCCCCTCTAGTTGCCTCCTTGGATAAATGAGGACATTGAATTAGATGATCTCCCTGCCACCTCTGCCATGTCTTTGTCTTTATAACCATGAACATGGTTTTGTGGACGGAGCGGAAAGTGAAAAAGACCTGGCTTCCAATTCTGACCCCACATCAAATGGCTGAGGGTCCTTGCAAACTGTGTGGCCTTGCTGAGCTGCTGTTCCTTCACCCCGCCGAGGGAGGAAGTGATATCTATCACACAGTCTCTCTGTTGTGAGACTAAATGAAATAATGTATAATGAGGCAATAGGACAGCGCCTGGTGATCAATCATGCTGTTATCACAAATGTTATTTTTATTAACATGGAGATATCTTCAAGGGGCTATCGAGGCCTGTTAAACATTATCCTTATACTAAATGGCCCCAAGCTGCTGTACTTACTGCATTGGTGATTTCATCTGTTTCTTCTCTTTCAAGCTGTATGCTTTCTCAAACAGTTTTTCCCTGCAGATGAATTTTCTGGTCCTAATCTCCTATAGCCTGGGGAAATCCTCTAACCTGTCTCATTAAAATCAATTAGTTCTTTGTTTTTTGGTTTTTGGGTTTTTTTGCAGTTTTTGGCTGGGACTGGGTTTGAACCCACCACCTCTGGCATACGGGGCCGGTGCCCTACTCCTTTGAGCCACAGGCGCCGCCCTCAATTAGTTTTTTTTTTTATTGTTATTAACTCTCTTAATAGAGACTAGGTTAGAGACTAGGCCTAGTCTAACTTGTCACATGGTAAGTTGTAGGTGTGTAGTTGATCATGAACTCTGAGAACATGAGGTCGGCGTCTTCATCATCCATCAATCTTTAATGCGCAGCCCAGTGCCAGCAAATAACAGGGATCTAATAAGTGCTTGGGGGGGATACAATTTTAATTAATTTAATTAAATTTTGAATACAATTTTAATAAGGGTTAAAAATGAAGTATAAGTAAAGAGGCTCCAAATGAGGGTCTAAATGTCTGCTTCATTACTCGAAGTTCATAAGTTTTATTTCTGGATAGTTGAGGCTTCTGAGTAAGTAGGGTTGAGATAAAAATAGGTATTCATACATCCGTGAATACTAAAAGGGGGAAAGGGTGGATTTTACCTTTTGATTCATGTTATTCTGAGGACTAACACTCTGAATATTAAAATGTTGCTTTTCTTTTCCGTTTTCCCCACGACAGGCAGAGTGTCTTCATATTATGGCTTTTGCCAGTAATAGAGAACCCTAAGGGAAAAAGCCACGTGGGTGTTTGTCTCCTGTAGCTCCTAACCTCACTCCTGTCATTCTGCTTTGATGTCTTTCTTGTCCAATTCCTGAAGTGACACAGATTCTCTCAGGCTGCTTGGAGTTTAGTTGTCCCTTACTCTCCAAGGGCCAGACAGGAGCCAGCAGAGAGAGCACTTGGATGCTTCGTCAGCTGTCTTTACTGTTCAAGTCACCAGGCAGGGGTGAGAAGAGAGCTGGTCCCTAAGAGATCAAATTCTAGAAACTGCTGCAGTGGTACATTTTGTTCACACCACAATGAAACTGGTTAAACAACTGCCTGACCCCAGGATTGCTGGCTGAGAGCCGGAGTTTGGGCTTCTCATCTAACTAGCCTACAACACAAGAGTAGGCGAGGCTGCCTTAGGCCTAGTAAGGGAATATTTTCAATTTTATCTTGAAGGCCCAGCTTCTTGTGAGCAAATCTGATCTGGCCGAGGCTAAGTGGAAGCCGGGCATCTCCTCTCAGGCCTTCATGATGAAGATCTGGACTAAAGGCTCAGCATCATTGCCACACAGTCTTGTGGCTCTCAGCCTAGCTGTCATTTGCATCACCTGGGGACCTTTCAAGGGCTCTCCAATGCCCAGGCTGCACCCTTTAAGCTCAGACAATAGAAGAGAATATGATTTTAAGATTATTCTTCATTGGCAAATCAAGCCAAGAATTACTGGGGCCTGGTAATGTAGTAAAAGGAGAATTTTCTATGTGGGAGGGGGCTCAGGCTCTGGTGTTGCAACGTACTCCCCTCAGGACACCATTCCCTGCTGCCCTGATCTTGAAAAACTAACTCTGGGCTCGGTGCCTGTGGCTTAAGCAGCTAAGGTGCCAGCCACATACATCAGAACTGGCGGGTTCAAATCAAGCCTGGGCAAACAACAATGACGGCTGCAACCAAAAAGTGGCCGGGCATTGTGGTGGGCACCTGTAGTCCCTGCTACTTGGGAGGTGGAGGAGGCAGGAGAATCGCTTGAACCCAGGAGTTGGAGGTTGCTGTGAACTGTGATGCCCCGGCACTCTACCCAGGGCGACAGCTTGAGGCTCTGTCTCAAAAAAAAAAAAAAAAGAAAAACTAACTCTGGGCTTCCCTTTTCTCATTTATAAAATGAGGGTTAAAATATCTCCCTTGAATAAGTTTTGTGTGGTAGACACTATGTAGAAAACACCTTATATTTAGTAGATAGTCAAATAATGATGATATACAGTTATTTTAACAGTTGTTATTAATGCAGACGATGCTTCCTTACCCAGATTTAGACCCTTTTGATTGGTTTTCTTCCTTTTTTTTAGACAGAATGTTGTTCTATTGCCTAGGCTAGAGTGCAGTGGTATCATCACAGCTCACAGCAACATTAAACTCTTGGTCTCCAGCGATTCTCCTGCTTTAGCTTCCCAAGTAGCAGGGACTATAGGTTTGCACCATCATGCCTGGCTAATTTTTCTGTTTTTTGTCAAGACAGAGTCTCACTCATTCTCAGGCTGGTCTTGAATTCCCAGCTTCGCCTTGGCCTCCCGCAAAGCCACAATTACAGGCATGAGCCACCATGCCCAGCTTCTTCTCTATTCTTGTTAAGCCTTACCCCCATTTAATTTGGACAAGAAGATTAATAATAGAAATTTAAACTGTGAAAGTTATGATAATTTGATAATTTGATAATTTCTTTGCTATATATATATTTTTTTTACATTATTGTCCAGTTGAACTAGTGAGCAAGTCTTTTCATATGTTTATAGGCAACTCTGCTTTCACAGGATAACTTGAACCTGTAGATATAAGTATTTAATTTTCACAATTCACATTTAAGGTAGAAAATAAACATGGGAAAGCTATGAAAATTGTGGCAGAACTTTTATTTGCTGCTCTGGTCCTAGTTATATTTGTAATCAATCACATGCTTACCTAAGATATTTTCATGGAATTCATTCAAAGGATATGAATTAATATAAATACTCTCCCTACTAAGTTGAGCTATGAAACTTTTAACTAAAATTCATTCAACCCTGGGTGTCTTCTGGTTTGAGTTTTTTTTTTTTTGAGACAGAGCCTCAAGCTGTCACCTTGGATAGAGTGCTATGGCATCACAGCTCACAGCAACCTCCAACTCCTGGGCTCAAGCGAGTCACCTGCCTCTGCCTCCCAAGTAGCTGGGACTACAGGCGCCCGCCACAATGCCAGGCCATTTTTTGGTTGCAGCTGTCATTGTTGTTTGGCGGGTCCAGGCTGGATTCGAACCTGCCAGCTCAGGTGTATGTGGCTGGCGCCTTAGCTGCTTGAGCCACAGACGCTGAGCCTGGTTTGAGTTTTTATTTAATAAATCTGAAGATTATGTTTCAACAATTGAAAAGTATATTTCCTGAATTTGAAATGCTATGTATGATTGCATAGTTGTAACTTTCATAAACACAGTCCCGTGACGTTTTCAGAGAATACCCTCATATAACTTAAGATGCTAGAATTAAAGATGGTCTGTGATCACACATAAAAGTTGCTACTCATCTAACCTTAGAAGTTATAACCAAGTTTAATTAAGTAACATTAATTAAAAACTTATATGCTTGGAATTGTACTAAGTACTTTACATAAATTTTTTTCCATTTAATCCTCTCAGCACCCTGTGAAATAAGTACTATAGTGATCCTGATTTACAGATGAAGAAACTAAAACCCAGAAAGTTGATTTATTCAAGGTCAAGTTGGGAACTAGGGTATGAACTAGGATATCTACATGATACTAAAGTCTTTGCTCTTTTCTAAAAAACAGCTTTATTGAGATATAATTCACATATTGTACAATTCAACCATTTAAATTGCACAATTCAATGGCTTTTGCCAAACAGATCTGTGCAACCCCTACCACAATTTTAAACATTTTCATCACTCCAAGAAGAAACTCTACCAACTGATGGATGGATAAATAAAATATGGTATATTCCTACAATAAAATATTATTAAGTGATAAAAAGAAATGAGGTGATGACACCTGCTACAACATATCTATTTTTTCTTTTGCTGCTTGTGCGTCTTTTTTTTTTTTTTTTTTTTTTGCAGTTTTTGGTTGGGGTTGGGTTTGAACCCACCACCTCCGGCATATGGAGCCAGCGCCCTACTCCTTTGAGCCACAGGTGCCACCCATGTTGCTTGTGCTTTTGGTGTCATCTAAGAAACTACTGCCTAATCCAAGGTCACGAAGATTTATGCCTATATTTTCTTATAAGAGTTCTATAGTTCTAGCCATTACATTTAGGTCTTGACGCTTTTTCTCTTAATCACTATGCTTTACTGTTTTGTGTGTGAATAGATAAAAATACAAATAGTACATCCATAACCCATGAGTGAGGGAGGAACTGAACTGCCTAATTGGAATTTATCTCTGGATAGCAATGATCTGTGTTTTTCCTGTCCCAAATATTCTTGCAGTTAAGAGTCAAATTACTTGGTCCATGTCTTGAATATATTTAAAAATCTTGCTTTGCAATGGCATTATCCATTCCATTTCCATGACCCTAATTTAAATGCTCGTCTCCTCATCCGTCAAGATTATTTCAATAATCTGCTAAATAGGCCAAGTTCCTCGCTCATAAAAGTCATCACCCTTTGTTGAAATCAGCTGCTTGCTAATATATCCAGCTGTAACCTTCACTAACGTCAGGGACTATGTCTTTCTTTTTCACCATCATGCCCTTGGTGCTTAGCATTATCCCTGGCACATAGTAGATACCCCACAAAAAAACTGTGGAAAGAAAGAGTGCATGGTTTTCTTATCTCTATTTTTTTGTTTTGAGACAGAGTCTCACTATGTCACCCTAGATAGAGTGCCGTGGCATCACAGCTCACAAGAATCTCAAACTCCTGGGCTTAAGAGATTCTCTTGTCTCAGCCTCCCAAGTCGCTGGGACTACAGGTGCCTGCCACAACATCCGGCTATTTTTTTGTTGCAGTTGTTATTGTTGTTTAGCTGGCCTGGGCTGGGTTCAAACCCACCACCCTGGGTGTATGTGGCTAGCGCCATAACCACTGTGCTACAGGCGCTGAGCCTGTTTCCTTATCTCTAAACTCGTCACCTGAACCAAATCTGTGGCCAGATTGATACTCCAAACACTCCCCTGATCATTTTACTCCCTTGCTCAAGAATAGAGATTCTATTGCCTTCTAAGAAGCCTCACTGCCCATTATGAGATTCAAACAAAGGCTGTCTTGTCTTGGCTGGGTGCCTATAGCTCAGTGAGTAGGGCGCTGGTCACATGCACCGAAGCTGTCAGGTTCCAGCCCGGACCAGGCCTACTAAAACAACAATGACAACTGCAGCAAAAACATAGCCAGGCATTGTGGTGGGCACATGTAATCCCAGCTACTAGGGAGGCTGGGGCAAGAGAATCTCTTAAGCCCAAGAGTTTGAGGTTGCTGTGAGCTGTGATGCCACAGCACTATACCGAAGGCAACATAGTTAAACTCTGTCTCACAAAAAAAAAAAAAAAAGGCTGTCTCTAGATCTCCCGGTCCTTCCCTTATCTGACCTTTCAGAACTCATAAGGTATCTTTCGAATTGGTCAAGCCAAGGGTGAAATCCTGTCATTGCCATTTACTATGTGGCTCAGAGTCACAAGTTACTTAAACCCTATAAGGCAGGCTGGGTTCAGAGGCTTACGCCTATAATCCCAGCACTCTGGGAGGCTGAAATGGGAGGATTGCTTGAGACTAGGAGTTTGAGACCAGCCTGAGCAAGAGCAAGACCCTGTCTCTACTAAAAATAGAAAAATTAGTGGGATTTGGTGGCACACACCTGTACTCTCAGCTACCTGGGAGGCTGAGGGAGGAAGATCACTGGAGCTCAGGAGTCTGAGGTTGGACGGAGCTATGATATGTCACTGCAGTCTAGCCTGGGCGACAGAGTGAGACTCTGTCTCAAAAACATAACGAAGTGCTGTAAAATGGGCTGATACTCATATTTTTTTTTTTTTTGAGACAGAGTTTCACTTTGTCACCCTTGGTAGAGTACCATGGCATCATACTCACAGCAAACTCTTGGGCTCAAATGATGCTCTTGCCTCAGCCTCCCGAATAGCTGGGACTACAGGCGCCCACCACAATGCCCAGCTATTTTTAGAGATGGGGTCTCACTCTTGCTCAGGCTGGTCTCGAACCCATGAGCTCAGGCAATCCACCCGCCTTGGCCTCCTGCAGTGCTAGGATTACAGGCGTGAGCCCCCAAGGTGACACTCACTGTGCAGAGCGAGTCCAAATGACACACATACGCACCTGGAGTGATGCAGGGCCTCCCTGTGTGAGAGGGGTCATTTGCTCTTGTCATAGGGCTTATTTATTAGGTAAAAATACAAGAAGCTCAATTAAATCTGAATTTCGAACCACAAATTATTTTTTAATATACCACAAATATTTTAATTTAACTGGGCATCCTTCATTTAATCTGGCAGCCAGATAGGGTGTCGGTCTCAACCACAACCCTAGTCTGCAAACCCGGATCTAGTGTGTCTACTTGGAATGCCTGCCACTCACCTTTCCCAAAATCTAATACTGCTTTGAAGACCTGGCTCAAAGTCCACGCCTCTCACAAGACAGTTATGATGACTTCCTCCTCTCCACTCCAGCAGTGCATCACTTAACTTGGGCTTCCTTTGTCCCTGCTTGAGCATTAAAGCTTCCTGAGCGCCAGACCTGTCTGCTCGGCTACCTCTTGCTTTGCACTCAGGGGGTGCCCATTAGCTAGCTATTCGTTAAATGAGTAAATAAAACTCACTTGTCCTGGGCGGTGCCTGTGGCTCAAGGAGTAGGGTGCTGGCCCCATATACCAGTGGTGGTGGGTTCAAACCCGGCCCCAGCCAAAAACTGCAAAAAAAAAAAAAAAAAAACTCGCTTGTCCTACATCAGAGCTCCTTTCTATTTTCATTTTCAGAGTGGATTTTACCTGCTGTAATCCTAGGATCAGTGGCACATAGCATCACAAGCAAATTATGTGTCTTTGAAGAGATTTAACCTGAAATCTTCCAATTTGAAGGAAAAGGGGAGATGTTAATCTTTTCCTTCTCTGGACAAAGCAATGAGAATTCATTAAAAAGGAAAGAAAAGATTCAGCATTGATAACATTGGTTACAAAATAAAATAATTATGATGGCTTTAAATGAAAATGTCTCCATGTGAACCAACATCACTTTTCTTGTGTGCACAGGCAGATGGATGTATTTCTTTCAGCATCTGTTTGAGTAGGTTTGTATTGAAAAGCAGAAAAATGAAATCTCCCAGGCACTATTTGCCAAAGGATTTGCTCCCCTTCTTTGTCTGTTTCCATTAATCCTGGAGTGGCTGTAAGCTGCCCGTTTTGTCTCTGGGTCTAGGCAAAGGGAGAAATCTTTTCCAAAACAGCCCGTGAGATGGCTGGGCTCCCTGAGACAGGATTTGGGGGAGGACAAAGGGACCATGTGGGCATTTTATGAAAGGTGTCTGGACCGGGTGGCCTGTCATTTGGAAGGCATCTGGCCCTGCCATTTGCACATCTTACAGTAATCCTCCATTGATGGCGCCTGGTGCTCCTTCCTGCCCACGTGTGCCGGCCCTCCCCAAGCGCCCTCTGATGTTAGGCCCCTCTTTCACTGCTCTGATTCAATGCCTTCTAATTGGATGCTCTGCCCGGCTAATGGCTTCTACCCAACTGCAGGGCTGACATTTACTTACTTGATTTCCACCCCTCCCTCTGCTCTCTGGCCTCCTTTGTGAGCAGGGCTTAAATTAGGCAGGATTTCAGATCTAGCACCTTTTTATATTTCAGCGTGGGCCTCTTGTTTTCCGAGTGGGGAGGGGGTGGCTGAGTAGAGAAGAGCCTTGGAAATATACGCTGAGCTGATCAATCCTGACCCCTGCAGATAAACCCAGTTTTATGACTTATCTGTGTCCCAGAATCCCAGCTGACTCTGGGCTGCCTTCCTTTGTTTGCTTTAAATCTGGACCTCAGCTTGCTAATTTCAGCTGGAACAAACTTTATTTTGTCACTCAATATCAGACCAATGCCAAAAGAGTTGCTTGTTTTCATCATTGGAGAGGTTCTGGGCTGAATGTTAGATCTCATCACCAGGATTTCACATTCAGAGTTGTAATTTAGGTCTACGATTGTCTTCGTGGCTATCTTACTTGTCACAGTCTGAAATCACCCTCTTCTTCTCCCCAGCCCTAGATATAAACATCTTTGGAGATGAGGGAAATTGGGCGGCATCTGTGGCTCAAAGCAGTAGGGTGCCAGCCCCATATGCCAGAGGTGGTGGGTTCAAACCCAGCCCCGGCCAGAAACTGCAAAAAGTAAAAGAAAGAAAAGAGATAAGGGAAGTAATCCTGAAAGAATTTTCTGTTTGAAACACCTTTGCATTTGCCTCTTATTCAATCTCGAAACCCCAAACAAAACAAAAAAGAGAACCTGCCAGTGCGGTGGCTCATACCTATAGTCCTAGCCCTCTGGAAGGCCAGGCAGGTGGATTGTTTGAGCTCAGGAGTTTGAGACGAGCCTGAGCAAGAGAGAGACCCCCATCTCTACTAAAAATAGAAAAACTAGCTAGCCATTGTGCTGGACACCTTGTAGTCCCAGCTACTTGGGAGGCTGAGGCAAGAGGATCACTTAATTGAGTTTCGCTGGGCACTGCCTCATACCTGTAATCCTAGCACTCTGGGAGACCAAGGTGGGCAGATTGCTAGAGCTCAGGAGTTCAAGAACAGCCTGAACAAAAGAGACCCTGTCTCTGCAAAAATGAAAAACTGAGGCAAGGCTCAGGGCCCGTATCTCAGTGGTTAGGGTGCCAGCCACTTACACCAGGGCTGGCAGGTTCTAACCTGGCCCAGGCCTGCTAAACAACGACAACAACAAAAAAATAGCCGGGGCTCGGCGTTGATAGCTCAAGCGACTAAGGCTCCAGCCACATATACCAGAGCTGGTGGGTTTGAATCCAGCCCGGACCTGCCAAACAACAATGATAACTGCAACAAAAAAATAGCCAGGCATTGTGGCAGGCACCTGTAGTTCCAGCTACTTGGGAGGCTGAGGCAAGAGAATCACTCAAGCCCAGGAGTTGGAGGTTGCTGTGAGCTATGATGCCACAGCACTCTACCCAGGGCGACAGCTTGAGGCTCTTTCTCAAAAAAAAACATAAAACAAAAAAATAGCCAGGTGTTGTGGTGGACACCTGTAGTCCCAGCTACTTGGGAGGCTGAGGCAAGAGAATTGCCTAAGCCCAAGAGCTGGAGGTTGTTGTGAGCTGTGACGCCACGGCACTCTACCGAGGGCGACAAAATAAGACTCTGTCTCTAAAAATAATAATAATGAAATAAAATAATTCTTGAGACATGGCTTGTCAAATTTATTTATTTATTTATCAGCATCACCCCATAGACAAAGAACAACAGCGAACTTTCCTTTGATTTGAGGTCATTTGGCAGTGGGCCTCCAATGTCCAGCATCACCCAAACAACTATGGGGCAAGCAAGATGCTGTCAGCTTGTGGTCTATAATCCATCCTCAGGGATCACTTTTACTCAATTCTTAATTATATCCTACCCTCCATCTCCTTCAGTTCCTTACACACACACACACACACAAATTCCTCTTTAATTGGGCTGTAGCATTCTCCTCCATTCTCCTCTCTCATGTGGCACTGGTTCATCCGTGGGCTATTCTCGGGTCAAGGCTTCATTAGGTGTAACCGCCTGCAGCCAATGGTCACAGGGCCACCCTGTTCAGAAACCTAAGTGCAGCCCAGCCAGGAGTCTGGAAGCTGAAAGGATAGTTGTGGTGGACAGGTTAAGAGTGATGCAATGGCTTCTGAAACCAATGTAAAGAGCAGGAGTACAGCTCATTTTCTTATGCCAGATTATGAAATTAGGAGCTGAGTTCATAAAGACAACTCAGTTACCCAGATGCTGCCTCTGCAGCTGAGAGACTGATGTTCAAGCCTCTGGAAACATCCAGAATATCTGAGTCTCGACAGGTGGCCCATTGCCTACAAAAATCAATATGGCCCATATGCAAGTACCTTTTCCCCATGCAATTCTCCTCTTCACTTCCAGTGTTCACTTTCTTCTCTTCCAGGGGAGAGAGAACAAGCAGTGAGGAATATTTTCTGTGTTCTAGACACTCAAGGCTGGTGTACCTGGTGATGTAAACTCATATTTTCAAAAATTGGAGTGTAACTTATACATAATAAAATCCACAGTTTGATAGCATTTAACGAAGTATACACCCTTATAACTACCATTCCATCAGTTATAATGGCATATTTAGTACTCACATTTAATCCCCATGAAAGATTAGTGTTACTGGCTCACTTTTATAGCTAAGGAAAGGAAAGATCAGAAAGACGAACAATAGCAATAATAATGACTAATGCTATGAACGGGGCACTGTTCTAAGTACTTCACACATATTACCTCATTTAATCCTCTCTACCACCCTATCAGTCACATTTTACAGATGAAGAAACTTGCCCTAGGTCACATGGCTAAAGAATTAGACCGGGATTTCTTTTTTTTTTCTGCAGTTTTTTTTTTGGCTGGGGCTGCGTTTGAACCCGCCACCTCCGGTATATGGGGCCAGCGCCCTACTCCTTTGAGCCACAGGTGCCGCCCTGGACTGGGATTTCTGATGATCAGAAATACTTTCAGATACTTTCTTTCTCCAATAATAAAAAAAAGAAAATTCCCTGATTAGTTTTTCTTTTACTCCTGAGGGAAAATCCCTCCCCCCACAAAGAGAACTAAAAGCTATGGAAAGGAGAAACCACTTTATGTTAGCTGACCTCCCCCCAACCTACACTTGCTTTCTTTAACCTGTGGGCAGTCTGCTCTTACATCATTAACCGAAAAGATTGGGCTCCAAGAGCAGCTTTGCTTGGTTATCCCTTGAAATAGTGGGTCTTTCATCTAAGAAACTTTTTCAGGCCATCTCCCCAAGCGAAGTGATCAAACCGCCCTGAAAGGTTCAGCATGACCTGGTAAAACATGTTGCTTTCTGGTCTAGCTTTGCCAGAGGTGCTGAGCGTTTCCTCGGGAATCATGCAGCCTCTATGAGCCGCTGATGGCCCACGTGTGTATGGAAGGGTGAAGATATAGGGTAGCTATTTGGGACCCTAACACAAGATGATCAACCCACTTCTCTGCCTTTTACCCATAGCCCCACCTCAAAAGGGAGAAAATCCGCAATTCTTGGATTAGGGTGAAGGTAGACATTTGCCCTTTGCTTAACTGGCAGCACACAAAGGACAGCCCCTTTTCTCTCTTCCCTCCATTCTCTCCCATCTGGCAGAGGAGTCCGGCTCCCTAAATCTCCTTTTTGTTGGTTAGTTTCCATGGCAGTTATTGTCTGTGTGTGCACAGAGCAGGTCCACCCCCTCATCCTCTCTCCTCAGAGAGCGGGCCCTTGCAGCTGAGACTCAGTAAAGGGAGCGGCACTGACAGACACTGGGGCTCGGGTTAGCTGGTGGCGGCGCTCTTGGTGGAGCGGTCATGCTGTCTGGAGCTCAGAGACCCCCAGGCTTCTGCACATTCGGGCAGAGTTGGCCCCATTCCTCTGCATAGGAGCCTGGCTGCATCCCGGTTCATCAGCCGGAGGCAGCAGCAGAGGACTCATCAATCGTGGAGGAAAATCTAGGGTCCTGAGAGACCTTGCCTACTCGGCTCCTGAGACAGCCTCGCAGCCAACACCTGCCCCATCTTCTTCGGCCCCCTCCCCTTTTTGGTCTTTTGCAGATGATCACTGGATGTCCTCTTTTCTCCCTGGTCAGGTAAGTTGTATTTCAATACATAGATGCAGAGTCACGTCTCAGCATTCTGAGTGCCTGCTGGTGGGAAGACGGGCAGTGGCGTTAGAGAGAGGAGGGCTGCCCAGCCCAGACAGGCTAGCATAGGGATCAGGGAGGGACAAGGGTCTCTAAAGGCCTTTCCTCCTCGGCAGGGCCTCTCTGGCTTTTACATTAAAGATTCTTTCCCATCAAAGATTCTTTCCCATCTGGTTTTAACCCAGCTAAGTAACTTCAAAGATCACTGTCCAAGGCACAGGCTGACCAAAATACAGCCAACATCTAGAATTTATGGTATTTTGTCCAAATTCAGCTCAACTTACGAAATATCTACCATGCCCAAGTTGCTATGCTTGGCTCTAAAGGGGTTGTGTTTGACAAGAATGACATGTAACATGGTTCCTGTCTTCAAAATGCTTACCATCTGGTAAGAAAGAACTAATATCTACATAGATGGATATGTGGACTCTAGGACCAGGCAAGCTGAATTTCACATCCCATTCTGTCCGTTTGACAGACAGAACCTTGGTCAAGTCATTTAACTTCTCTAAGCCTCAGTTTCCTCATCTGTAGAATGACAATAATAATAGTGCCCACCTTGCCTGGGCAGAGTAGTTAACACCTTTAATCCTAGCACTCAAGAAGGCCAAGAGAGGTAAATTGCCTCAGCTCAGGAGTTCAAGACCAGTCTGAGCAAAACTGAGACCCTATCTCTACTAAAAATAGAAAATCTAGCCGGGCACAGTGGCGGGTGCCTGTAGTCCCAGCTACTATGGAGGCTGAAGCAAGAGGATCTCTCGAACCCAGGATTTGAAGTTGCTATGAGCTATGACATCATGGCCCTCTACCCAGGGTGACAGAGTAAGACTCTGTCTCAAAAAAAAAAAAAAATAGTTCCTACCTCATAGGCTAAATTATACACACATGCTTTCACACACACACACACAAACACACTTAGATCGGTTCATGACACACAATAAGTACCATATACTTGTTAACTATTATCATTGGTATGAGGTTCAAATGATACAAAATATGTAAAGAATTTGGCCTGGTATTGAGAACATGGGTGGTGGTCATCATCAGACACAGCGGTCATTACTACTAACAATTATCGGCAAAGTACTGTAGAGACATGGGGAAATCACTCTTGCCTGCAGGAATCGTGCAAGTCCTGGTGGAGGTGGTATCAGGCTGAGAACTGAAGGATGACTAGGATTTCAACAAGCAGAGGTGAGCAGGTGAGGTACAAAGCACAAAGCCAAGGTCACGGCATCCAGGAACTGAAAGGCCTATTGGGCATCAGCTAGCAGAGAGGTTTGGCCGGAACCCAGGCACTAAACCTGGCTGAGAGTTTGGGCTTGACTTTGAGCTCCTAGCACCTTGAGGCAAGGGCCAAGTTCGGATGTGACACTGTGAAGACTAGAAAAACCACCCCAGCACTAGGACAAGGAGTATGATACTCAAAAGAGAGCCAGGCTGGGACCCCAAGACCAAGGTTCAAGTCTTGGCTGAGGTTCAGCTCACCTCAGAGCTGAAGTGAGGGCTCTGAGGCTAATCTCTTCACTTCTCTGGGGTTTCTTACTTATAAAGCAAGAATAATAAAATTTGACTTACCTCACAATTTTACTATAATTATTAAATATTGCATATGAATGTGAAATTATAAATCAGTATGTAAATACAAAGTATTGTTTTTCAAGACAAAGGAGAATTCATGTGTCTTCTGCAGGGCCCTGGGGGAAATGCAAAGGAATAAATCATTAAACAAAGACCTATGTAAGTCATCCAGTACAATGCCTGACTCATCATGGTAGTTGAATGAATAGTGATTAAATGACTCACTCATTCAACAGTTCATTTGTTCATTCATTCACCAAATATTCCTGAATCCACACTGAATGCTAGGCATTGGACTTGGTGATGGGGAAGAGAGGTGAATAAGACAGGCGTGCACCTTGTCTGGGCTCTTACAAGCAACTCAGGAAACTAGCAACCAGAGGACTTTTGGGCGCACCTCCCTACACCCAGAAGCTTCCATCTCACTGGTCACCCTCTAGCTTCTCTCAAGGATTATTGCTGTTGGACATTTATTTTTAGTTGATTTTAGGTTCCCAAGACATTCCCCACATAGATCTTAAAACAGCTCCTCTCTGCCCTCTGCTGGTAGGGAGTTGTAAGTGCTTTGCAGTAAACAGTTCAATATTCATCACACCATCAATACGAGCTTTCCTGCTGCCTTCCATCACCCCTGAGATGAACTGAAGTGCCTTAATATTTCAAGAGGAATGAATTTGTAATTAGCACCTTAATGTTATATCGGAGTCATTCCGGAGATTTTCTATTTAAATGCAAATTGAATCTTCCCAAAGGAAAGCTAATAAGTGTTGAAAATAGATAGCAAAAGATGAGGAAGCAGGCAGGAGAGGGAGGTGGCACAGATGTGGAGTTGTCATCTTCATCATCATTGTTGATTTTCTGCCTGTAGCCTATACTCCCCTCACCTGAGGACCTGGCTCTGAGGCTGAGGGAGCTGGAGGTGGGGCCCAAACCAGCAGTCATTTAAGTGGGTCCTCACTGGGGCTTCTGGAGGCCGTCTTAGAAACACGGGGGACTGGAGGGAGTATGGACTTTAGAGTCAGGTAGATCTGAGTTTTAACTCAGGATTCCCTTCCGACTAGCTGTAAGAACTCAGGCCAGTTTCCTAATCTCCCCTGTGCCTTCATAACATAAGTGGGGCTATTAGTGCTTGTTTCTCTCAAGATTGTTGTAAATATTACGTGACAAACAGAGAAAATGCGTCTGGTACACATAAAATGTCCCAAAATGTTCATTTCTCTCCATTGCCACTAGCTATTGCTGTGCCAACTTAATGTGTCAAGGTAAGTGTGGAGTGAGTTGTCAAGGGTAAGGTGGCATTCCTCCTTACAATAGCCTCAGGGGAGGGGAGAGCACCAACATTTTCTGTAAAGGGCCAGATAGTAAATATTTTCCACCCCGTGGGCCAGGCACTCTCCGTTGCAGCTACTCCGCTCTGCTGTCGGAACGGGAAAGCTGCCATCAACAACACGGAAACGAATGAGTGTGGCTGTGTTCCAATATAACTTTATTTATAGATGCTGCGATGTGAATTTTATATCATTTTCACATATCCCGAAATATTTTTCTTTTGATTTTTTTCCCCCAACTATTTAAAAGTGTGAAAACTGTTCTTAGATTGCAGGCCATACAAAAGCAGTTGGCAGGCCAGATGTGGCCCTTTCCTGTGCGAAGTAAGGTATTACTTGTGACTTGGGGGAAATTTGTGATCGAGAAATCTCTCTGAACATAACTCCCGGACGCTGGGTATGGCAAGGCAAGGGAGGGATGTTATCCAAGGGAGGAAATAGCCTTTTCTGGGCCAGAACTTTGAGGAACAAAGGACACAAAGGCTCCCTGGTGGTGGTTCCTCCTGGGGTGCCAGTCATTAGGTCAGGCTATGAATAAAAATGTCACTCTGAGGCTGGCACCTGTCGCTCAGAGGCTAGGGCACCAGCCACATACACTGGAGTTGACAGATTTGAACCTAGCCAGGCCTGCCAAGCAACAATGATAACTACAACCAAAAAATAGCCGGGCGTTGTGGCAGGCACCTATGGTCCCAGCTACTTGGGAGATTGAGGCAAAAGAATCGCTTAAGCCCAGGAGTTGGAGGTTGCTGTGAGCAGTGACACCAGAGCTCTCTACCGAGGGCGACGTAATGAAACTCTGTCTCTAAAACAAAAATCACCCTGCGTCTTGCCTATGATGCCTGTGGGGCCTCCCCTGACATCAGTCCAGGGAAGGACTGGCAGCTCCTGGGCACCAGTAGGCAGCCACATTCTTCTGATGACAGGATTCAGAAGGGTGCTCAAAGGCGCAAGCCCTGCCCCTGTCTCCTCAACTGGGAGAGCAATGCAGGCTCTCGGGGCTCCTCAGATCTCCTCAGGGGCACACCTGCCCACCTGGGAATGCCTGCTGCTGAGGACAGGCATACCATTTGAGCCACCCAGAGCTTGACCTGGTTCTCATGTATTCTTAGACACACGCCAGCCCATCATGCAGCCCCTCCTTCTCTCTGTCTCTAGCACAGAGGGGCACAGGTCCTCACACCAGATGGCGACCTTGCTGTGCAGCAGATTGCCTGTCTCCCTTTGGATCAGGGGTTAAAGGGGAGGACTGATGATGCCTGCTCTCCAGGCCCCACCCCTCCTCTTCAACATGCATCTGCCTAGTCCTTTCTCTGGAATCACTGGGGAGGATGGTGTGCGTGCATGCGTGTGGGGAGACGTGAAACACCAGAGGAAAAGGGAAGAGGTAAGGAGAGAGTAAAAGTCACCCCCTATCTCCTTACAGGTCCTGCCCCCAGAGATCCAGCTGGGCCTGCCTCCTGGGCACCCATGGAGGCTGGTGGGCTCTCAGAGATGAGCAAGGGTATGGGGTGAAGGAGGAGGTGGCCCTAAGGCCTGGCAATGGAGGCCTGGTACCTCTGAGAGTGGCTGTTCTCACTTGCTGCTCTGAATGGTACTTCACACCGGTCCAACTTGTGGCCTCACCATTCCCTTCCCACTTTGTAAAGGAACCCAGAGCCTTAGATGGCCCTGGATACCAGGCTGAGACAAAATTTGGTACTAGAAGGAAGGTAAGGAAGGAGAGCTGGGCTATAAGAAATCCACTTCTTTGGGTTTTGAGGGGGTTTTTCTTGTTTGTTTTTGTTTTTGTTTTGAGATAGACTCTCACTCTATCACCCTGGATAGAGTGCCATGGCATCTCAGCTCATACCAACCTCAAACTCTGAGGCTCAAGACATCCTCTTGCCTCAGCCTCCTGAGTAGCTGGGACTACAGGCACCGACCACACCCAGCTAGTGTTTCTATTATTAAGGTATCTTCCTCCTCCCTACCCCCGCTGCAGTTTTTGACCAAGGTTGGGTTTGAACCTGCCACCTCCAGCATATGGGGCCAGTGCCCTACTCCTTTGAGACACAGGCACCGCCTGTTTCTATTATTAGTAGAGATGGGGTCTCACTCCTGCTCAGGCTGATCTTGAACTCCTGAGCTCAAGAGATCCACCCACTGCAGCCTTCCAGAGTGCTAGGATTACAGGCTTGAGCCACCAGACCCAGCCAGAAATCCACTTCTTCAATCAAGCAGTAGTGATCAAATAGAAGTCCAATATATGTTATGTACCAGGTGTGAAACATCCACCTGGAAATAAGAGAAATTTCTTGGGATAGCCCCCTTCTCCCCTGGTATAGATGAGACAGACAATGGATGAGCTTTCATCATCCAGATAAGGTAGTTGTGCTAGGAGGAAGGACCCAGGGTGATCAGGAGTAAGCAGGCCGGCCTTTTGTTTTGACTTTTATTCTTAGCAGGTCCTACCTCTGGGCCTACAGAGTTCTGTGGACTGGGCCCTGGGTTCGTGGCCCTGCTCATTGAGAGCCAGCTGCCCCCACACCAGCGGGGGCGCACACACACACACACACACACACACGCACACCCACCACCCTAACAGGCAGGCCCGCCCATCTGCCAATCAATTTTCCTTGCCGATTTCCCAGCTGGAAGCATCAGGGCTGGTGTGTAAATCATTCAGGGCTGCCTCTCAGTTCTGCCAGGATGCGAAGCTCTTTTTAATTAAGAAGAACAGAGGATGCTGCTGACTCTGGAAATGGTGATATTAACCTACTAATGGGCGTTTAAGGAGCCGTGTCAGAGTGGTTTGCAGCTTCCTGCCCCACCCTGAGCCACTGCCCCCATGAAGGCTGTGCTGCCCCTCTACATCAGAAGGGGTGAGGATAAGGCCCTCCTAAGAGTCCCAGTGCCCAGCCAGGCTGGCCTGATGACCTGCAACAGACAGGCACTTTTATACTTTCAGAGAGAAAGCTAAACTGGGATGATTTAAACCCTGAAGTCCCATACGTATGGTTCTGCCAGCTGTGGGAAGACTACAGGTACCCAGAAAGATCAAAACCCAACAGGAAACGTGATCAGGCTTCCTTGGGTGCCCAGGGTCTACAAGGAGCCAGCCCACTAGCCACAACTGCAGTTATCACAAGCTCCCCTCCCACCATCCTGGGCTGATTGGAGGGAAATGGGAGTGGTGGTAGCCACAGGGCCGGGGAAGCCCCTGACAAAGTCCTCACTGGTGACTGGACCTTGGGTGGCTAGCAGTGCCCACAAGGGGCAGCAGGGCCAGACCTCTGTGACTGTATTACCTGGAAGAATGTGAGCATGTGCGTTCTGGAATGTACTGCTTTGTCACTCTGGCTAAACACTTCTTTCTCCATGGCTTCCCACCCAGTTTAGTACTCCTGAATCAGCTAGGCCCAAGAGCTGGAGGTTGCTGTGAGCTGTGTGAGGCCACAGCACTCTACCAAGGGCAACAAAGTGAGACTCTGTCTCTACAAAAAAAAAAAAAGTACTCCTGGGAGTAAAGAACACCCCAGTTGAAAGAGGCTTCCAGCTGTTCTCTTCTCCTTCCTCTTCTAATTTCAAAGACACCAGAATGTCCATGACTCGGCCAGAGCTGCACAGACCAGTTTTGACAAAGCACAGGCAGGAGCAGAGGCCTCCTGACTCTTGGTCCTGTGTTTTTCCTGTTTCTCTGATGCCCCATCTCTCCTCAGCCTTCTGGCTAAGGTCAAATGTAATATTCAGTAGGTCCCAGAGGCAGCAACAGAGGAGAGGCTCCAAGACCTCTCACCTCACTTAGTCCTGGTGTTTGAAGTTTCTGACGCTGCTGCTCTGGAAATTCTTCCTTCTTCATAACCCAGATCCTCAGCCTTTATTACAAGCCCTGTTTGCTCTTACAACTTCCTCAATAAACAAAAGGAAATAGCTGAGGTTTCTCAGAGGTTCCCTTCGTGCTGTCATTGTCGTCCTGCACACTACCTACATAGTGGAGGAGTGTGAAGCTCCCCAGTCCTCTGCTTCTTAAATTGTGCAGCTCCCGAATCTGGAAACTATGATGACCCCTTCCCCCCACCCATCATCCCATACCTGGGATCTACTTTCCTATGTCCCAGTTTTATCTGGATAGGTAGGGAGGCGCTCCCAGGGGCAAGAAGCTTTCCTTAACTGAGACCCATCCAGTTCCTCTAAGTCCCAGGCCACACACTCTGTGTGACCTACGGAGGGAGGGAGCAGGGCAGATTGTTGAAAGAATGTGGCTAACTCAGCTGTCTAACCAAGGCTCTGTGGGGCGGAAGGGAGCCTGAATAGCTGAGGCCATCCTTTGGGATCCCAGCCATCTACCCCCAGGGCAGCACTGCTGCTGAACAAATTCAGGCCATAGTTCTGACTGCTGGCAGCTGTGTCATGCCATCTCTCTGCCCCACGTGAGCCTAAATCCTTCCTCTGGGCTGATGTTGTGGCTGGAAGGGAGGAGGCCCTAATGAGGCTTTCTCATGCTGAGGGAGGAACCTACCTTTCTCTTGGTCTGTGGGCAGCCTGAGTCCTAATTGGATGAGTCACTCCCTAAACATGGACCAAGTTTCTGGTTAGGAACTAGAAGGTGATTATCCAAAGGAAGGGCAACAGCTGTTCTCTGGATTAGAATGCAGCTTATGATGCAGCAGAAGAAATTTCAGCTAGCTGGGAGGAAAGAAATCCTATATAAGAATTGACCCAGAAATGGTTGGCTAGAGGAGGTGTGGACTCTGGTAAGGTTGCCTACCTTGTGAGGTTGGCACCTGCTGTTGGGAGACACTACCCTGAAGATGCAGAAAGTTAGAGGGATGGAAACTTGACATCACAAGGGGAAGAACTGTCCTCTAGGGAGTAAGAAGCATGTACCCAGGGACTATGCCTGGCATCTCCTTCCTCCTACAATTCTAAAAAGTAGGTTTTCTTGGTCTGGCACAGTGGCTCACACTGTTATCCTAACACTTTGGGATGCCAAGGTGGGAGGATTGTTTGAGGACAGGAGTTCGAGATCAGCCTGTGCAAGAATGATATCCCATCTCTACAAAAAATAGAAGAATAAGCTGGATGTGGTGACGTCCGCCCAGATACTTGGGAGGGTGAGGCAGGAGGATCTCTTGAGCCCAGGAGTTTGAGGTTGCTGTGAGCTATAATGACACCACTGCCTTCTAGCTCAGGTGACACAACAAGATTCTCAACCAAAAAAAAAAAAAAAGTAGATTTTCTTCTTCTCTCTTTCACAGATGAGGAACCTGAGATTCAGGGACACAAGTGACTTATTCATAGTCATGCTGCTTGGAGGTAGCAGAGCCAGGACTCAGACCCGGTCTGTCTGATTCCAGAATCCAAACACTCACCCACGACCCTAAGATCTGAGGGGCACTGCAGAAAGGAAACTACATAAAGAAGGTGATCCTAGCCAGCATGGTACCCAAAGAGGTGATGCCCCCGATAGGAGGGCGAAGTGTATTTCTGGGACAGGAGAAGGAGCTACTGCAACAGCTACTAGTTAAATGACTCCTCTTTCCCCTATCCTCCAACTAGGAATTCCAACATTCCTTTGGAACCCCATCCACAGTTATTCCATCCTTGGCTTGCTACACTAAGACTGCCTAGTTTCCTGGGGGAAAACTATCCTCCTCAGTATACCTCCAGCTCTCCCCTAACCTACCAGAAGTTCAGTGAAGGCAGGATTGTGCTGACTACTTAACAGACACTTAATAGAAAATGAGTAAAGCTCCACCTAGTGTATGCAAATTGGACCTCAACAAATCCAAGAAGTAACTTTCAGAAAAACAAACAAAAAAAATACTTAGCTTGAGTGTGGTGATGTACCCCTGTAGTTCCAGCTACTTGGGAGGCTGAAGCAGAAAGATCACTGGAGTCCAGGAGTTCAAGTCCAGCCCAGGCAACCCATTTCTTACAAATAAGAACTTACTGAGTTTTTCTGGGGCTGAGCATTCCCAAGTTTGATTGATGTATCAATATCACAATAATAAAGATTCCATAGTACCAAAGGCATAGTCTTTTTTTTAATTTTTTTACTTTTATTTTTATTTTCTTTTGGCCGGGGCCAGGTTAAACCCACCACCTCTGGTATATGGGGCCAGTGCCCTACTCCTTTGAGCCACAGGCACCACCCCCAAAGGCCTAGTCTTTAGAGGCCTCTATTACCTTTCTGTCCCCTACCTTCCCAACCATGCAACCAAGGTAAAAATTTACATACTTTTTAAGAAAAAAGAAAACTCAGCTCCAATGTTATGCAAGATCTTAGAGCAAGGATTTAGGGGGGCAGGGCCTATGGCTCAAAAGAGTAGGGCACCGGCCCCATATACCGGAGGTGGCAGGTTCAAACCCAGCCCTGGCCTCAAAAAAAATGTGCAAATAAGAAAGAAGGATTTAGGTTTGACATGAGGAAGAACTTCCTGACTATGAAAATGGATACACACTAGAATAGGGTGGTGAGGGATCTAAAGAGTCACTGGGTTGTCCCCTTCTGCTTAGCACTCCTTAAGGCCCCAGCTTGGTGCACTCAGCCCAGTCATGGAAACCGGTATGTGACTCAGGGAATCTTAAGTAGCCGTTGCTAGGTTACGAGCTTCCTCAGTGTGCATTCAATGTAAGGACTAAAGGATGTCACCTGGCTGGGAGGAAAAGCCATGAGGGAAGGGGTGGGGGAGATGGAGAAAAGCCAGGAGTTCCAGAACAAGCAATTAGGCCACAGCCTGGAAGACATCCTGTTCTTAGTACTTTTCCAAGGGTCCCTAGATCTCACGGTCTGTGTGAAGTGTGGTGTCTGCAGGATAAAGAACAAAGCCTACTCTGGGGCTATATTCCAGTGCTTCCCTAGCAGTGCTGCCTGGCACAAACAGCATGGGCAGTAGCTGGAACCCCCTTGGAGGGTCTGGGCTCCTTTCTTCACTAAAGCTGGACAAAAAGCCAGAAGCCAGTTGCGAGTGGAATAGCTTGGTTTCCATAATAATGCACAATTCATTTGTGATTTAATTGTGATAAAGTGAAAGAGCATTGGATTTAGAATTCATAACCTATACCCAGCCTGAATGGCTTACATGGTCATGAGTAGGTCACTTCATTTCACTAAGTGTCAGATTCCTCATCTATAAAAAGTGGATCCTGATAACTGCCCTGGCAACCTCTCCCAGGGTTGTTTTAAGATTTTGAGAAAATGAATAAGCAAGGGCTTGTTTGTTCCAGTGAGTAACACAAACATAAAGTATGTCATGCAGAACTCTGTGTATCTGCTTATTAAGCTGCCCCAGCAGGGGCGGGTGGGGGCAAAAGAAGTCTTGCCTCACTGCTTCAGCACATAGCTCAGTGGGCAAAAGAGGCTGAAAGCAAGACTCCTGCAAGCCGCTTTAAGGACGATCTATGGTTTTCAGTCTTCCTGATCACCCCTTCTGATTTTGTGAAGACAATTCAAGTGAAGGTAAAAGTTTGTTCCCTGTTCCTCTGGGCACATAGAGATCCCTAGCAAGAAAGGAAAGTGTTTGCTATTTCCTGTGAAATGTCATTAATTCAGATCATGTTCTTTTGAAATTGATGAATTCTTATTGAATAGAGAAAACGGAACACACCCTTCCTCTGTGAAGGTTCTAGTGGTACTTACTTTGTAAGTACAGATAATTTCAAACTAAAAAACAGGGGGATTTTTAAGCCAAGAACTCAAGATACCAATAGGATCCTACTGTGAATTGTGCCTTCTGTTTCTCAGAGGAAGTCATTTCTAAGTGAAGGACAAAATGTTTGTGTTTGTTCTCAGTTTTCCCTTCTCTTGGTTTTGTTGATAGTAGTCACGGTATTAATAGAGATTGACTAGGCCTTTGCCATGTGTCAGAAGGTTTGCTGAACACTTTTCAAATATTATGTCAATTAATCTTCACAAAAACTTACAAGGATACATTCATACCATGGAATGCTACTTAGAAATAAAAAGGGATGATCTATTGATACACGCAACAACTTGGATAAATCTCCAGGGAATCATGCTGGAGGGGAGAAAAGCCAATGCCAGAAGATTGCATACTGTATGGTTCTATTTCTATAACATTCTTGAAACGATGATATTACGGAAATGGAGAATAGATTAGTGTTGCCAGGGCTGGGAAGGAAGCAGCAGGAGGGAAATAGGTGTAGGCATAAAAGGGCAACATGAGGGAACCCTTGTAGTGATAGAAATGTTTTGTATTTGGGGCGGGGCCTGTGGCTCAAAGGAGTAGGGCGCTAGCCCCATATGCCGGAGGTGGTGGGTTCAAACCCAGCCCCGGCCAAAAAACTAACTCCAAAAAAAAAAAAAAAGAAAAGAAAGAAAGGAAGAAATGTTTTGTATTTGACTGATCTATTTCAATACCCTGGTTTAATATATATTGTACTATAGTTTTATAAGTTTTGTACCATCAAGGGAGACTGAGGAAGAGATATTTTTTCTTACAACTGCATATGAATTCACAATTTATCTTAAAATAAAAGAGTCAAGTTAAAATATACGTATAAGAAACTGGGTTTCAGAGTAGTTAAATAATTTTCAGAGCCAGGATTCCATCCCAGGTCTCTCAGCTTCCCAAGCCTAGCTATTTCAAGACTTGGCTATATTGGAGAGAACCAGGTAGGAGAAGGACCGGATAGGTCCTGCAGTCCACCAGTCCAGATGGTCCTCTGGTGTCATGGGCACCTTCGTTCCCGGGGACTACAGGCCTGAAAGGCTATTAGAGAGTAGCTTGAAAACATCATCTATCAAACCCTGTGCAATGGTACCAAGGACCAAGATTTGGTCATCAGGTTTCCCCTTCCTGAAGTGTGTGAAGATGGGTGATGAAGGTGTGAGAGGCCACCTATGCATTGATCTGTGTTGTGGTTGTTGGTCCCCTGACCCGTGCATCTGTCAGTTTCTCTGCGTCTATTTCAGTCGGAGGGAGAGAGAAGAAGGGTGATGTGCACGTTTTATGCACAGGTGTAGGTCGGTGTATACGTTGTATCTGGATGTACCTGTGTCAGGTCTGCGTGTGTCGCACCCACGTAATTTGTTTCCATGAGGTTTAACCATATGATAATACCTCCCCCAAAGCAAAGCTATTGAGCCAGCCTGTCACGAACTGGGTCTATGTACTGTAGATAAACTGGGTAATTGGTCTCTCCGCCTGCTCATCCAAAACAAACACAAAAGCCCGCCCCCACACTGGCAGGGAGTCTGGCCCTGTCATCTGGGTATTTAGCGTGGTGCTGTGCTCTCCTTAACCCTGTAGGCAAGGTGAGCCGCGCCCGCCGCCGGAGCCCCGGCTGCCCCGGCTTATGTAAAGAGGCCCCGGCCCGCTCTGCCGCGGGGCGCACGCGGATTCCCGCACAGGTGTGGCGGTGCGTGCGGGGGACTGTACGGAGTAGACTCGCCGGCCTGCTCTCCGCCGCGGCTCCGCTTTCGCTTCCTGCTGCTCACTTAATTCTCCTCATCCGCATGTGTGACAGCGGTGTGCCGACTGGGGAAGGACAGAGCGCCCTCTCCCCTGCTCCCCGCGCCGCCGGGCTGGGGCTCCGGGTTCCCCGGTAATGCGTCGCCTGTGCCTCGCCACCCCGCTCCTCCGGCCTCGCCGTGTAAGTGGTGCGGGGGCGTGGGCGTCCAGCTTGCGGGGAGGGACACGGGGAGGGGGGCAGGCGGAGACACCGAGAAATGTTAACTCCTTCCTCTCCTCGAGAGGCAGCCGGGCGCCCGCAACCCCGAAAGCTCCTGTACCCTAGCGCACGGGCGTTTTCCGAACCGTGGGCGGGCGGGGACCGGGGACAAAGCGGTGCGGGGTGCGGTGCGGGGTGCGGTGCCGCCGCTGGGTGGCGCCCTCCAACGCGCAGTCTTCCCTTTAAAGTTGGCGAGGGGCTGCGGAGCCCGCGGGAGCGCCCGCCATCGGCGAGGCGCGTGGCCCCGGCTGCCCTTGATTCGCCGGTTCCTCTTGCAGGGCCAGGCGTGGACACCGCCGGACCGCTGAGACTTGAGGGACGGTGAAGCGCTGGCCGGCGTCGGGCAGGAGCCTGCGCCCGGGAACGAGATGGAGGCGGCGAGAGGAGACGCGGGAGTCGGCACCGAGTAGCTGGTGGACCCCCGGGCTCGCCAGCCCCAGTCGCCCGGGAGCTGTGCGAGCGTGCGGCGGGCGGGGTCCCCGGGGCTGCTATGGAGGTGCCTAACGTCAAGGACTTCCAGTGGAAGCGCCTGGCACCACTGCCCAGCCGCCGGGTCTACTGCTCCCTGCTGGAGACCGGGGGACAGGTCTATGCCATCGGGGGATGTGACGACAACGGTGTCCCCATGGACTGCTTCGAGGTCTACTCCCCCGAGGCTGACCAATGGACCGCCCTGCCCCCACTGCCCACGGCCCGAGCTGGGGTGGCCGTCATTGCCCTGGGGAAGCGGATCATGGTGGTCGGGGGTGTGGGCACCAAACAGCTGCCCCTGAAGGTCGTGGAGATGTACAACATCGATGAAGGCAAGTGGAAGAAAAAGAGCGTGCTGCGTGAGCCCGCCATGGGCATTTCTGTCACGGCCAAAGGCAAGTGGGACCAGGGCTCAGGGTGGGCAGAAAGAATGGGGGCCAGAAGTGTGGGCTGTGAAGTTTAGTGCAATGTCTCTGCAGACCCCTGTGTTCAGCTAAACCACCACACTGCCCACTGCCACACCTCAGCCCCTGAGACCTCTTTTGCTGGGGTCCTGAGTGTGTTCATTTTATCCTTGTACCATCACCAGGCCCCACTGTGAGGGCTTTGGGACCTGATTCTAGGATCCACCTTCAACCGCCTTCTCTGCCTCCCAGACTGGGAAGTGCCAGGGGGAAACCAGAATGTTTCTGAGGGTTGTACTTCTGCAGTGTCTCTCCCAGGTTCATTAAGATCTCAGGGCATACATGTGCTGACTATGTGGATTTGCATTTTTCATTTCACTTTCTCAAAGCTCTTCATCTGATTCTTTTGGGGCCTAGTACAGCCCACAGCACAGAGGGGGCTCCAAAAGCTCTTTTGCTAAACCACAAAGGGTTAATGGGAAATGGTGGGATAGGAGTTAGGAGACCCCAAGTTCAGGCACACTTGGCTGGGCAGCACAGGTTTGCAGGAGTGCAGCCTTCCCCTCTGTCTCCTCACCTTCCTTCCCTCTTCTGCTAGACCATTCTAGCTGCCTGTCAGGTCTACTATAGATCAGGAACCAGTCAGTATTTCTTGAGCGCCTGGTCTGTTCCTGGCACAGTGCCAGGCCCCAGGGAGAATGTAAAGCAGAAGATTGGTTAGCTCCCTTCAGGAGCCTGAATCTGACCAATGAAAGTGGCCAGAGAGAAACTCTAGTGCAGAATCCTCCCAGGCCAGGGTGGCCAGTAGGGCTTCCCTGACCTCCCAGTAAGAAGGACAGAAGGCCTGGAGGTCCATGAAAGAGAGTACCTCTTCATCCCAGGTCTCCATTAATGGTGCCAGAAGATTAAGAACTAACATTCATTGAGTCCTTACTATGGGTGCTTTGTAGCTATTAATCTATTTAATCCTTACAAACTGTTCAATGAAGTAAGTGCTATTATTATTCTCATTTTAGAGAAAAGCAGTGTGAGGCCCAGAGAGATTGAATCACTGGCCCAAGGTTACAGAGCTAGTAAGTGATCAGATCTATGCTCTTAACTGTGGCATTGAATGCATTTAACAATTAGTTTAATAAGGATTTACATGCCTATGTGCCAGATTCTGGGACTACAGATTATCAAATTCTCAAGAGCCTATGGTCTGTCAGACAGATTATAGAAAAACAGACAAAGTCTATTCAGTAGCATGTGGCAAGCAGAATGATAGAGCTACCATCACTTAGGAGGCACTGAGCAGGTACTCTCAGCCCAGTCTTGCAGTTTAGGGACACTGAGATGAATCTGAAAGAATGAGTAAGAATTGGGCACAGAAATACTAGTATGGAGTAGACAGGAGGATTGATTTGCAGGAGGAGGTGTTTCAGGTAACACAAGGACAGGAGGGTAGAGTTTGTGAATTCCTCATTATCAGGCCTCACCTCCCAGCCTTAGACTAAGACTGGGATTTTTTTTTTAAGTATTGGAAAGTAGAAGGAGATAGTATTCATCCCTATAATAACCTTAAAGAATAAAGGCCTCCTAGAGCCAGAAGCCATGAAGACTGGCTGCTGGGAGACAGAATCCCAGGCAGAGGCAGGTCACTAAGTAAAAGAGGGCCCTGCCCAGGCTCAGGAGATACCGGGAAGCTGGATCCCCTGCCCTTGGTGCAATGTACTAGGGAAGACTCTGGAAAGGCCACCTATAGCCAAGAGCAGTAGAAAATGGGAAGGGATTCACTTCTTAGAGTGTCCAAGCCCACTTCCTGAGCAGGGTTTCTTAAAGGGGCCAGTTCTCTTTCCAAAGCCTCACTGTCATTCACCCTTAACCCATTCCATTTGGGACATGGACCCATGGATCCATGGTCTATGGGATCCATTGGGTCTTGGATCCCATAGACCTCTCAATTTGTGAATGAGAATAGCCTTCCCCCATGAAGGTGGCAGATATAGAACCAGCAGTTGTCCAGTGTCCCACAGGCCAACAGCAGGGCTGACCTCATTTCCCAAGGCCTCTGCTGTGTAGAGAATTCTGGTCTGGGAATGCCTGAGGAACAGTACTGGAGGGATGAGAAGAATACCCATCTTCTTTGGCTTCTCCTCTGGCTTCCAGAGAATAGAACAAGGGAAGGGACAAGACTTGCAAAGGGTTATCCAGGCATAGACTTCACATACTCTGCCTCTGTGTAGGACTTAATTGTTTCGGTCTATCCGATGGCTGGACACCAGGAAAGCTAAGGCATGCATCCTGCTGTGGCTTTAAAAAGACCCAGACTTAGTCATGACAGGCACTTTGAACAGTGCCATCAACCACAATGACATAGATATGGCTCATTCAGGCAGCGCAGTGGTTGGGAACTTGGCCTGGCTATGATACAGGTGATGGGTATTAGTAGGCTGCCTGCGAGCTAAGCCAGGGATGTGTGTGTGGCCTTTCTTCTTAGATTACCGAGTATACGCGGCAGGCGGGATGGGCCTGGACCTCCGTCCACACAACCACCTCCAACATTATGATATGCTCAAGGACATGTGGGTGTCACTAGCACCCATGCCCACCCCAAGATATGCTGCCACCTCCTTCCTCCGAGGCTCCAAGATCTATGTGCTGGGTAAGGATGGGTTACCTGTTCCATGTCAATCCTACTTCCCTCCCTTGGGTTGGTTCCCATAGGAAGCCGTACCTGTGTGCTAAGCATCTCCTTAGCACTGGGGGATCATCACATTGTCCCACCTATAGGGAGCTTCCTGTATGATTGGGTAATAGTCAGAGGGGAAACCCAGTCCCTACCCTCAGAGACTCCTCTTCTGCCCAACCTCCACCCTCCTCCGGCCCCCAGGGGGACGACAGTCCAAGTATGCAGTCAATGCCTTTGAGGTCTTTGACATCGAGACTCGCTCCTGGACCAAGTTCCCCAACATCCCCTGTAAGCGGGCCTTCTCCAGCTTTGTGAACCTGGACAACCACCTGTACAGCCTTGGAGGCCTCCGGCAGGGTCGGCTCTACCGGCAGCCCAAGTTCCTGCGGACAATGGATGTGTTCGACATGGAGCAGGGTGAGCTAGTTGCTAGCCCCTAGCTCTGCTCTCAGGATGCCCCCATGGAAGCTCTGGCTGCCTGTCTTCCTTTTGGCTGGTTCCTCCCACCTTACCTACAACCCAGCCATCTTCCCAGGGCTGCTCACTGGCTGGACAATATTCTCAGACATCTTTAACACCCCTCTCCACTCTAGGCTACTCTTGGGATCAAATTCATTCATCTGTACAAGGCTCCTTTGTATTTGGTTGGTTATTATTAGCAAAGCTATTTCTACCTATTGTGTCGTCTTACAATAACCATCCAGATCCAGATCAGGGAGGGATTTTTCCTGCTTAAATGGACAAACAGAAGGATCCTGAATCCTACTTTCACTGCCTCTATTAGCCTCCTCTCCAGTTTAGAGCCTGTGAGAGAACATAGGCATAACAAGGGTTCATTGTAGGGGATTATGATTCCTCAGATTACAAGCATGGGAGAGGGTGGCAGCCACAGAGAAGTTCAACCAGCAGGAGGAGCTCTTTACTCCCTGAGGAGAAAGGATTAATGGAGGGGAGACCCTGCCCAGGATGAGAGCTGTTTATGACTCAATCGGTGTTTAGTGGGGATGCCAGCATCTAATTCTTTATATCCTACCATTTATCCATGGTCCTTAGGGGGATGGCTGAAGATGGAACGCTCATTCTTCCTCAAGAAACGGCGAGCAGACTTTGTAGCCGGTTGTCTGGGTGGACGAGTGATAGTGGCCGGGGGACTTGGTAAGGATGGAGCTTCCAGGCTGGAACGTATTGTGGTTATGGTACTCAGTGGTCCCTTGGCACTTTGCACATGCAGGAGAGGGTACTGGCTCCTTGCATATCATCTTCCTACCACTTTATTCCAAAGCATTCAAAATGCTCCCTCCCAGCATGAACATTACATATATATATAGGGGCCTCAGATGTGGCCATTCTGGCCTTCTACACAGGAAAAACTGAGTCCAAGAGAGAATAAGAGGCATACCAAGAGCCATGTAGCACAGGCTTGCTGAGCACAGATCCCTGAGGCCCTATTTGGGAAGGACTTGAGACAAATCATGGAGGGGATTAGGCTTGGTACTCCTTCTCTGACCCACCTCTTTGGGCCCAGCTCTATCATGGAATAGGAAAGCAACCTGATAAATAAGTTCTTCTAATGAATCTAGGATTTGATATATTACTCCTCCGGAGAGTATTGGTATTTTGAAGGAAGGACTTTAAGGGCGAAAAGTCCAACAGCATCTAGAAGAAAGGTCCAGCCATCAGGGCTTCCAGGCGCCCAGCATTTACTTAGTGTAGACACTCCCACTTTACTCATGCAAGAAAGGACCATGTGAACTAGACCACGTAGGTAGGTTTTTTTGTTTGTTTGTTTTTGTAGAGACAGAGTCTCACTTTATCACCCTCGGTAGAGTGCTGTGGCGTCACACAGCTCACAGCAACCTCCAACTCCTGGGCTTAGGGGATTCTCTTGCCTCAGCCTCCTGAGTAGCTGGGACTGCAGGTGCCCACCACAATGCCCAGCTATTTTTTTGTTGCAGTTTGGCCGGGGCCAGGTTTGAACCCACCACCCTCGGTATAGCGCCCTACTCACTGAGCCACAGGTGCCGCCCGAGGTAGCTTTTTTAGTAAAAGGCAGGAGGAAGACTGTATTGCTCTAGAACCTGGGGTAAAAGCAAGGAGTGAGGAAAGAAAGCTCACTGTTAAGGAGCTGAAAAGACAGGAAGAAGGTAAGAGGAGTAAAGTGACTGCTTGACTAAAGCCCCTGACCCAGCTCAGAGAAGAGACAGTGACCCTGTAGCCACGGACATTGTGGCTGTTTAGCTGCTGCTTGTGAGTTCCCAAGGGAGGGAAGAATGTAGGGTAACGGTGGAGCGTGGATTGGTGGTCGGACTCCCTTGTAAGGTCTGATTCCCTTGGCACTTTCAGGAAACCAACCCACTGTCCTGGAGACGGCAGAAGCATTCCACCCAGGGAAGAACAAATGGGAGATCCTTCCTGCCATGCCCACACCGCGCTGTGCCTGCTCCAGCATTGTCATCAAGAACTGCCTCCTGGCCGTGGGTGGTGTCAACCAGGGTCTGAGTGATGCGGTGGAAGCATTGTGTGTCTCTGATTCCTAGCTGTCCCTAGCCTAGCACCTTTGCCCTGGACCACATCACTCTACTTCTGACATGAGGAATGATATTGTCAAAACAGTTTGGGCTACTTCCCAGGATGCCAGCTCCTTAAAGCCAGCTAGGCCATGGGGCTCTAAGTCACCACTTTCCATCTCAGAAGCCTGCCCATCCCAGAAAACTATAAGTGCACATGACTCCACCAGCCCCAGGTTGGGAGCTGACCGCTGGGGAGAGTCCCCACTTACTGCACAGGCACAGAAGGACACAGGAATCTCTCCTGCCTCTCTCTCTTGCGAGTTCCACCCATCTCCAGGGAGCAGATAGGGCAGTTATGACTCAGAGAATAAGCCAGGGTTGCTGTCCTTTCCCCGGCTCTGAACTTATTTGAGGGTCTCTTGGGATGAAAATTGGGGAAGCATTGGGGTAGATACCAAACCCCTCTTCTCTTCCTTGGTTTACATCCCTTCCCCATTTTGTAATCATCTGTGGCCTGCCCTGGACCTCACGTACTCAGCAAAATTTGGGCTTGAAGATAGAGGCAGCTGCGTTAGAAGAGAAGTTGGGCTTACATGGATAGTCCAGGCCAGCAGCCTTTGCAGGAAAGAACCCCTTCACCTTAGGGTCATTGCTGGATGTGCAGTGCTGGGGAAGTTCCCCAGCCCTGGGTCTGCTCTCCACACCTCTCTTCATTCCATTTCACCTTCTGCCATGCCCTGCCCACTGGAGGCCTGACCTTTTGTCACCGAAGGCCCCCCAGAGTGTTTCTATGTGAAACCTTCTCATTTACACTGTGGCATCAAAATCCACAAAAGATGGATTAATTGCACTCTGGTTAATAACAGCAGCACAATGATTAAAGTCTATATTCCTATCTTCTCTGGCATCCTGGTCTGGGGGTGGGATGGAAGGGTATCCTGATGGGTAGAGGATGAAACAATCCCTCCGGCATTCCCAGGCTAAATAGGGCCCCCAGCGGCCACCTATTCTTGTCTGTTTCCTCTGAAGAGTTCCACCTTCCCACAACCACCACCAGCTGCGCCACTCCCAAGAACACAGCATATGTTCCTTCTCTTGCATTTAGACTCATGTGTATATTAGTCTCCCATTCAGAATTCTTCTTTGGGTTACATTTTCTCATGTCTAGCCTTAGCACTTTCAGCTAAAACTCATATTTGTCTTACCCAAAGTAGAAAGGGAACTGCTCACGGACTTCTAAACAACTTGAAGAACGTGCCTTCTTTTAGCACCTCTTTCTTTTTTTTTTTTTTTTTTTTTTGAGAGAGAGCCTCAAGCTGTCACCCTGGATAGAGTGCCGTGGCATCACAGCTCACAGCAACCTCCAACTCCTGGGCTCAAGCGAGTCTCCTGCCTCCGCCTCCTAAGTAGCTGGGACTACAGGCGCCCGCCACAACACCCGGCCACATTTTGGTTGCAGCCGTGATTGTTGTTTGGCGGGTCCGGGCTGGATTCGAACCCGCCAGCTTAGGTGTACGTGGCTGGCGCCTTAGCATGTTGAGCCACAGGCGCCGAGCCTAGCACCTCTTTCTGATCTGCAGTTATTTTTAAAAGCTGTGCCACCACCAGGGATGCACAAGTGAATAAAATACCCCCAAGAGGTTGTGGAGGCGTCAAAAAACATTCCTCACATGCCAGAATAATGATTTCTCACAGAGGCAGCAACAAAGGAGCATCACCTATCTGGAACTGAGGGGTCAGGGGCCATTCCTGGGAGGCTTAAGGGGATGGCACCTTCAGCTGGATCTTCAAGGACAAATGGAACTTAGACCTTTAACGGATGGGGATTTTTCATCTCCCTTTCTCTGAGTACCTGGACTTTTTCCTACCTAGGGTTTCAGAAGGGCACTGCCACCTGCTGGCCTGGCATTTCCCTCCCACGCAAGCTGGGAGGCTTTTTGTAGCCACTGGTGCCCCCTAGTGAGCAGACTGCAGAGAAGCCGTCCCTATTGCTTCAGGGTCCCCTATTTCAGTTTAAGTCTTGAAGTAACCATTAGGAAAAGGAGCTCAAGAAGCTGCAGACTGTGAAGGATGATGGAACCACAGGTTAGGGGAAGTTTTCTCAGAGGCCAGGCCATCCCCAGTACTACTGCCCAATTCCCTACCCAAGAAAGGTGCTTACAAATAGGTAAGCCAAATCTTATGGGAGAGAGGCCCTTCCAAGTGCACGAAAAGGCCCCATATGCGTGAATGAGACTGAAGCATTTCATTTTCTTTTACTTTATTTTTAGAAATGGGGTCTTGCTGTGTTATCCAGCTGGTCTCCAACTCCTGGCCTCATGCAATCCTCTCATCTCTGCTTCCCAAATTGCTTGAATTACAGGGGTGACTGGGATTAAAGGGTTGTTTTGGTTGTTTTTTTTTTTTTTTTTTTTTTTTTTGAGACTGAGTATCACTCTGTCACCCTGGGTAGAGTGCTGTGGTGTCATCATAGCTTACAGCAACCTCAAACTCTTGGACTCAAGCAGTCCTCTTGCCTCAACCTCCCAAGTAATTGGGACTACAGGTACCTGCCACCACGCCTGGCTAGTTTTTCTATTTTTAGTAGAGATGGGGGTCTCACTCTTGGTCAGGCTGGTCTTGAACTTGTGAACTCAGGCAATCTATCCGCCTTAGCCTCCCAGAGTGCTAGGATTACAGGTGTGAACCACCGCATCCTGCCCTGACCGAGGCATTTTTAAGTGGTCAAATCCTTAGGGGTACAGCTCTAAAGGGTTGAATTAGCTACTGGAACCTGTGATCTCAGAGCTGGGGCTAGCAGCTGTTGAGGTTTCATCTCTTGTAAGTCCATTTTAGGAAAATTTTGAGGGTGCCTCACTGAGGGATGAGGGGGGCATGGTATGTCAGTGCTAAGCTGCATTGTCCTGTAGCTCATGGTGTCACAGAGGCAGTATGGGATCTGGGGTCAAAAGGCCTGGCTCTAGGCCTCGTTCTCCACCTTCTTTTTTTTTTTTTTTTTTTGCAGTTTTTGGCCAGGGCTGGGTTTGAAACGGCCACCACCAGCATATGGGGCCGGCACCCTACTCCTTTGAGCCACAGGCGCCGCCCCCATCATTCTCCACCTTCATAAGCTTTCCCATCTTCCTCTCACTGAGGGAAGGTCACTCACCTTTCCTGTCTTCATTTCCCAATCTATAAAACAAAAGCAATGATAGTGCCGTCTTAAAGCCTCGCCTTCAATCCTCAGATCAACTCTCTGAGATAGGTGGTATCCTCCCATTTTGTAGATGAGAAAACCAGGACTCAAAGAGGTTATATGACTTGTTGAGGGTTATAAGCTAGTAAGTGACTGAACCAGGTATGATTTCAAAGCTTATGACCACAGCACTGCATTGCTTCAAATACAACCGCACTAGGAAAGGCAAGAAAAGCGACTGCACTGTACCATGTAGGGTACAGTTAGAGAAGTCAAACCTGGAAGGGTGGAGATTGTTTCTCAAGGAATGAGTATGAAGATTAGCAAGGAAAAGGTTGAAATGGCTCCCTAATGTGAAATGAGCAGAGAATAGTCCTAATGTATATTCCCAAGAAAGTTATCTTCTAATTTTTTCATGCCTATTCAAAACAATTGTCTCACCATTGTTCATTCCACTGGCTATTTTAGGCCTGACAAGCCTATTCTGTGCCTGACATGGTGCTAGACTTGAGATTCCTGCCCTAAAGCAGTTGTGGTCTTGGGAGGAAGACAGGGGATCAAGTCTGCCGTAACTATTTGAGCAGGGTCAGCTTTTGTTAGTGCAACCCAGGGGTAACCCACACAGTGTGGCTGCAGAGAGCTGAGATGAATGGACGGGACCAGACCAGGTTTTTGGAAAATAAATCTCAAACAGCACTTTGAAAGAAGAGAGAGACCAGCCAGGCTGAGAAGGATGAACCCAGGATTTGAAGCAGGAGACACAGGTTCAAATCATGATTGTCATGCACTTATAATCTTGGATACATTGTCTAAACTCTCTTGAGTCTTAGTTTGCAAAAATGGGCAAAAGAAGGTCTCACTTATCAGGAGGCTAAGAGCTACCTGCTTTCTGTAAAATGATTTGTGTGTGTGTTTGGTGAGTAGCTACATTATTATTTTCTTGCTTTCTTTATTTTATTTTTTTTTTTTTCTGGAGACAGAGTCTCACTCTGTCTCCCTGGGTAGAGTGCGGTGGCATCACAGCTCACAGCAACCTCAAACTCTTGGACTTAGGCAATCCTCTTGCCTCAGCTTCCAGAAAAGTTGGGACTATTGGCATGCACCACTACTCCAGTTTTAGTTTTTAGTAGAGACAGAGTCTTTTTTTTTTTTGAGACAGAGTCTCACTAATGTCACCCTGGGTAGAGTGCAGTGGCGTCACAGCTCACAGCAACCTCCAACTCTTTGGCTTAAGCAATTCTCTTGCCTCAGCCTCCCAAGTAGCTGGGACTACAGGCGCTCACCACAATGCCCAGCTATTTTTTGGTTGGAGTTGTCATTGTTGTATTAGCAGGTCTGGGTGGCCTAGAACCTGCCACCCTTGGTGTATGTGGCTGGCACCCTACTCAATGAGCTACAGGTACCAAGCCTAGAGACAGAGTCTTGTTCTAGCTTAGGCTGGTCTCGAACACCTGAGCTCAAGTAATCCCCTGCCTCTGCCTCCCAGAGTACTAGGATTACAGGAGTAAGCCACTGACCCCAGTCTTGCATTATTATTGTCATTTGTTGCTATAGGCGAGGTCAAGGTGCTCTTAAGCCCACTGAGGGGAAGGGTTTGGCTTATTAGGGGTCAGCATGTAGTAGAGAATGTAGGGGGAGGATGTGGGGAGACAGGGCTGTAAATGCAGGCAGCAGATCAAGAAAGGCCATCCTACGTGCCTTGCTATGGAGTCTGGGCTTTATGCATATGAAAAATTAGGAACAAATGAAGGATTTTAAGTATTAGAACAGCATGATCAAATGTTTTTCTTTTCTTTCTTTCTTTTTTTCTTTCTTTCTTTTTTTCTTGTTGTCCTTGTTGTTTAGCAGGCCCTGGCCAGGTTCAAACCGACAAAGCCCCAGTGGTTGGAGCCCTAACCACTGAGCTACGGGCACCAAGCTGATTTTTTTTTCTTTTTCTTTTTGAGACAGAGTCTCAAAGCAACCTCATGGTGTCATAGCTGACAGCAACCTCAAACTCTTGGGCTCAAGCAATCCTCTTGTCTCACCAAACACACACATAAATCATTTTACCAAATAGGTGGGGACTACAGACAATTGCCACAATACCCAGCTAGTTTTTCATTTTTAGTAGAGACAGGGTCTCGCTCTTGTTCAGGCCAATCTGAAACTCCTGAACTCAAGCAATCCTCCTGCCTCGCCTTCCTAGAGTGCTAGGATTACTGGTGTGAGCCACTGGGCCCAGCCACTTGATCAAATTTGTAGCCCTATAGCATGGGATATTCTGAGTTCCTCTTCTAAGGAAAAACATTAAGTGAAATCAGTAAGCCATCAAAGATCAGAAGGAACCACGATTGGGAGTAGAGTCCCGGTACAACACGCAGACCTTCTGGCCTTCTCATGAGGACGGTCTATCTGCCCAGAAATTGGAAAGTGCCAAGAGGATTTGGGGTTGCAAGAGAGTGGACCAGTTCAAACCCTTGATCATTTCATTTCCTTCAGGACTTCTTTCTAACCATCTCTTGTATTCCCATTAGACTTTATGCCCCCACAGAATTCCTGCACAGGCGGTAGGGTTATTTCAACCTCCATTCTACAGAATAAGGAACGTAGGACCGGGAACCCTGTGACTAGCCAAAGTAACACAGCTAGTAAGTGATAGGAATGAAAATCTAACCCAGCTCAGCGTGCATTCCCACTCCCACTGCTGTCTCTGAGCTCCGCAGTAAGGGAACAGCAAGGGAGCTCAGCAAATCCATCCAGCCCTCTCTAAACTTACAGAACAGGCCCAAAGCCTTGAGCCAAAGGCCTCCAGCTTGAGAGAACGTGAGTTGTAGGCTGAGTGAGAGCAACCATTTACATAAGTAGGGGTTTCACGTCAGGGTGAAACAGCTGCAGAAATCCAGCACAAGGCAGAATGCAAGCAGGGGCTGAAGAGGTGGGCACAGGACAGGAACCAGGCCAAGTTGGGTGGATAGAAACGTTACCATGTATATGAGTCTCCTTGGGCTGCCCTAACAAAAATGCCACAAACCAGTGACTTAAAACAATAGAAATTTATTGCCTCTCTATCGTGGAGGCTAGCAGTGTGAAATGAAGGTGTCAAAAAGGCCACAGTCGGCTCAGCGCCTGTGGCTCAACGGGCTAAGGCCCCAGCCACGTACGCCTAAGCTGGTGGGTTCGAATCCAGCCCAGGCCGCCAAACAACAATGACGGCTGCAACCTAAAACTGGCCGGGCGTTGCGGCAGGCGCCTGTAGTCCCAGCTACTTGGGAGGTGGAGGCAGGAGACTCGCTTGAGCCCAGGAATTGGAGGTTTCTGTGAGCTGTGATGCCACAGCACTCTATCCAGGGTGA